>JAFMSR010001711.1:0-25011 GCA_022818135.1 Saxidomus purpurata
ATAGTCTACACGAACAGACACTGGAAAGTGCAACCTCTGCGAAATACTTAGGCCTAACTTTTACTGATAACCTGTTTTGGGGCACTCACATACAAAATGTTACTAGTAAGGCCAATAGGACACTTGGTTTCCTGAGACGTAATCTCTCACTTGCGCCTAAAAGTACAAGAGATATGGCCTTTAAAACCATGATAAGGCCCAAACTTGAATTTGCAGCAAGTATCTGGAGTCCATACACAGCTTCAGATGCTGGCAAAGTAGAAAAGTACAGAGAACGCTGCTAGGTGGTGCTGTCGTAGGTGGAGGAACAAAAGTCATGTTGGAGATATGTTAGAGGAACTTTCCTGGCCAACCTTAGCACAACGTAGGAACCACTCAAGCCTCGTTTTCTTCTAAAAGATCCATAGTGACTTAGTTCGGATTGATAAGCCCAATTACCTCCACTTGCTTCAGCATCCCAGTCCACCCGTACTACGGCCAATCATCCATTCCAATATGCTAGACCATTGGCGTACTCGGATACATTTAAATTCTCCTATTTTTCAAGAATTATACCACTTTGGAACTGCCTACCTTTTGATGCTGTTTCTTCAGGAACAGTATCTGGGTTTAAATCTCAAATTTATTAAATCGTTAGTCTGCTTCCTGTTGCCTACTTCTTGTAAATAGTTTTTTAAGTGGCAAAGTCTATCATTGGTCTTTTTTATTTGCATCATTGTACATCCGTTATTAGTTAGAATGTCTCTTTTTATATGTACTTGATCAAAGCAATTTGCCACCTTTTCACCTGTCAAAATGCTCCAATTGGAGAGAGAGAGAGAGAGAGAGAGACAGAGAGAGACAGAGAGAGAGAGACAGAGAGAGACAGAGAGACAGAGAGAGACAGAACTGGTAATATCGTAGAAGTGTGGACATTTTTTACGAGAATAACCAACGCTGCGGGGACATAAGCTTTTTTGTGGGGACATTCACATGTCCCCACTTCTACGGTTGCTCATTTTCATGTAGCGTGCGCGAAACAAATTTATTTTGCTTTGCCGCAATGTCCCCATAGTGTTATGAGAGATCCATGTTACTCTCCTTTTGTACTGTTTCTCCACGAAACGGTTATAAGTGCACCCGCTCTGCGCATGCTTCAATCCGAACAATGCTCGGCCTTTTCCGTAATCAGACTGTTACACTGCGCATGCGCTCGTTTCTTACCATTTTCAACGAAAAAGACAGAAAATTCCGATTGCACTGAATTTTATTTGGCGGTCGAACAACCATCAGACAGGGAAAATGCATTCAGGTAAATTGTCAGCGCGGATCAGGATAGGCTATTTTGTTTACAGATTTCAAGTCAGTTCGTAGCTTAACAGAAATCATTTGTAGTTGAAGAAAAAACATCCTTGGGGCATGACAGTCTGTCACAGGCTAGGTAGGGATACCCAAAGGGACCCGAGACGGGTGGTCGGGATATTGTCATCGTTATATGGCATAAAAAGACTATTCATTAAATAGTCGTAAGACAATTTGAGCAAAAATACGTATTCATTGACCCAGATTTAGCATGTACGTATCTCAGTAAGCTATGCAGGTTTTTTTTCTTTATCCCAGCATGTGACGGACTCCTTTGGTTTTGATCAGGGCTTTAGCCACATTGAGGCAAGTGGACAATGAAATAAAATGGTATAAAAAAACTGTGACATATTAATTAGACTTGGATTTTTTTTATCTTTTATTTCTTTTTTTTTCAGTGAACTAGACTTTTCAACTTCTTGTTCCTTCTCATTATATTTATCATGTTCTCAGATCCTGTTACATTATTCATGATAATACTATTTATGATAGAGATAAGAATCAGACTTAACCAATGTCTATTCAGTCTACATGTTTAAGTTATGAGAAAGGATGCTGACATGTCATAATTATGGAATACCAGTTTATGTATACATGTATTTCCCTTGCTTGGTGTATTTAACTTTTTCTGATAAAAAGGTTTTGGTCACACAAGAACTTTGGTACTGTTGTTTTGTAAGTTGTGTTGATTTTAAGGGTGCATAAATTTACTCTTATAAGCTATAGAGCTAGTTTTTATAGGGATCTGATAGAGTAGACCTGCCTATGGTGTCAGAGGACCCTAGTTTAATACCAAGACAAACCTGACATATTTTCAGCCCGACTCTTTTGATCACATGCTTCTACTCAGTCACTATGCTTGTGACTTAGATCTATATGTTTCCATAAATTTCATAACATGAATGGTTTCACTTATCAGGTAGCAAGGGATATAATTTGTTTGTAATTGTGCTTATTGGGTCCACCATCCTCTAAAGAGGCTATCATCGGTACGACCCGTCAAGGGATATAATTGTAAGATGTACAATCAAATAGGACTCCCAAGTTTGGCATTTCACAGAGTTTCAAAGCTACATTTAAATGAAAATGATTGGTGAATAGTAAAACTACAAAATGTATTTATTATACAAAGCTTATTGGCACTATAGAATTTTTAATACTTTTGAATGTTGGCATTTCACTGCAATTAGTCAGAATATTTATTACCTCCCTTTATAGATACAGCACATCTGTATCTATCAAGCATGTTTCATGCTTATTGATAAACTATGTTTTCATTAGTATTTACAATTTATACAAATAATCTAAATAAATGTTAAACATACAGTAATGCACACTTGACAGGAAAAAAACCATTTTAGGTGCTGGATTGATTCTATTGTATGGTATGATATATGTTGTAAGCAGCAAAAACGATAATATCATATAGAATCTAACGGTATATTTCAGCAAATAAAGGAAAGTGTGCACTTAAACTTTATGAAGACTTTTGTAAATAAAATTGTATCTTGATTGCTGGATGATGTGTATTTGCCAATCAAATTTCCTTAGTCATATTTTTTTTATGTTGTAAGCAACCTCAAATTTGTTGTTATTGTTCAGACTTTGTAGACGTCAGTTTTTCAGAAGGAAAAAAGTTAACAAAAAATAATGTAGCTTTGTAAGTTAAAAAAGTTTAACAACTGATCTGATTAACAGAAAAATTTAACAAAATAATTAATGAGCAGTTACCTGTATCATTGTTAAATATTTATCAAATGTATTGAACAACTGGGCCATTAACTCGGATAAAATGTGCTTACGGTGACTGGCTATATTTGAATGTATTAATTATTATGAAAAGAATGAATTAAAAATGATCACAGTCTAAGACATGTGCACCTGTTTATCATTGTTGTATTATAGCTATCGGATTTCAGGTGTCATCCGACTCAAAAGTTATTTTTGTTTTTCTCGAGATGATTAAAACATATTTTTGTTGGAATTTATTAAAACTTACGATTTGAAAAGCACTCGCCCAATCGGTCGAGTGTTAAGCAAGGTCCACTCGTCCTATCCTGACTTTAACTAGCCAATGCGAGCGAAATTTTACACCCCTGCTACTGCGCATTCTATTTTTCCTACTTACCTAGATCTACCTATCCTACTTTTTTTAGCATGTTATCAGAACCACATAATAATTTTGTTTTGGTCTTAATGCGCAATTTGCGCATCGTGCGTAGCCTTCCAAAGCACTGGGTGGAAGTGGGGATGTGTTAAGAAAATTCTTGTGGGGACCCCTGGGGGGCACTTACTATATCATGAGGTGCTAGGTAGGTTCTGACAAAAGGGGTAGGGGTTTTTCGCAAAACATCTGTAAAGGGGTATACTTTTTTTCTCTTTTCTACAAAGAGGTAATAACTGACTATCTGGAATGGGGTTATATGTAAAGAACAGCTGGAACGTGGTAATAATTTGAAGGAAACAACTGCAGCAGGATTGACTTAGATAATTACTTGTTAACAACATAATTGCCCATAAGGAGAGCGGTGGTCTAGTGGTTAAGGTTTTGGCCACTCAATCCCGAGGTCGTTGGTTCGAGCCCAACTAGGGCCCATTTAATTGGTTTATTGCATTGACATGAAGTGAGGCACGGTCAGCAACCTGGTCCAGTTGCCTCTTCGGTACACGACCAACCAGTTTATCTAACAATGTGGTTTTTGGCACATTAAACATTTAAGCGGCTGCGCTTTCTTTGCCATGCAATTGCGAACACCGCGTACAACCAAAAAAATAGATACAGGAATAATTCATATATATATAGGAGAAAAGTATAAGATGCACATATTTTTTTTAAAGGGTTAATGTGGAACAGTGTTATTTTTGGAACACCCGAAGATGGGAATGAAATATTACAATTTAAATTTTTTGTTAAAATCCCTTACTGCACCTTTAACGTTCACATGTACTTTAATTAAGGGTTATGCTTTTTAATCTTCACATGTAGAGAAGGGGTATCATTTTAGACTCATATTTCTGTAATGGTCAAATTTTGTCTGGAAAGGGGTTGGGGTTCAAACGTGCTCGAAGAACCCGCCTGTCAACTTTTTGACAAGGTGCCCCTCCCCCCACCCCCGGGAAGGGGACATGCTTCTAAGAGCTTTTGCTGTTGAATGATGATAATGGGGACATGTTGAGAAAATTGTTGTGGGGACATTTTTTCTTAGAGCTCTCTCTCTTGAAAGGTGTAGTCAGGGAACATGTTGAGAAAACTCTTGTGGGGACATTCGTCTAAGAGCTCTCTTGCATGATAGCAGTGGGGACATGTTGAGAAAATTATTGTGGGGACATTCCTCTGAGAGCATTCTCTTGCATGATGGCAGTACCTACTTTTTACAATACTAGTGGGAATGGGGACCCACTTTTTAAAAATCCAGTGGGCATGCCCAGTCAAGCAGAATCATGCGTTTTTCAGGCAGAAAACACAATGCGTATGCAAATTTTTCAATGTCCGTGTAGGTACGCATATTTCTTGTTTCCGGCGAATGAACGAATTGGCACAAAAATTGGTGGTCGGTAACCTAAAACCGTGAAAATGCTTGCTTTTCAATTGAAATTCAATAAGCGCTTCGCAGCCGTCAAAGTTTGCAAAGAGATTCTGATAGCCGGCATATTACACATAGAAAGAAAACATTCCGCATTGTTTTGAATTATAAGTGGGTTGTGCGCGAAGGGCAGCCGTGGTATATAACAAAAAGCCCTTTTTAGCTCACCTGGCTATGCCAGGGTGAGCTTTTCTGATCGATGATTGTCCGTCGTCCGTCAACATTTTGATTCAAATGACATCTCCTCTGAAACCACTAGGCCAATGTTGATAAAACTATGCAGGAATGTTCCTTGCATGAAGCTCTACCAAAATTGTTCAAAGAATTCCATTCCATGCAGAACTCTTGTTGCTATGGCAACAAATAGGAAAAACTTTAAAAATCTTCTTCTCTGAAACCACAAGGCCTAGAGCTTAGATATTTGGCATGTAGCATTGTCTAGTGGACCTCTACCAAGATTGTTCAAATTATGACCCCCGGGTCAAAATTGACCCGCGCGGGTGGGCACTTAGTTTTTGCATAGGAATATATAGGGAAAACTTTTAAAATCTTCTTCTCTGAAACCACAAGGCCTAGAGCTTAGATATTTGGCATGTAGCATTGTCTAGTGGACCTCTACCAAGATTGTTCAAATTATGACCCCCGGGTCAAAATTGACCCCGCACCGGGGGTCACTTAGTTTTGCATAGGAATATATAGGAAAAACTTTAAAAATCTTCTTCTCTGAAACCACAAGGCCTAGAGCTTAGATATTTGGCATGTAGCATTGGCTAGTGGACCTCTACCAATTTTGTTCAAATTATGACCCCCGGGTCAAAATTGACCCCGCACCGGGGGTCACTTAGTTTTACATAGGCTTATATAGTAAAAACTTCAAAAATCTTCTTCTTTGAAACCACAAGGCCTAGAGCTTAGATATTTGACATGTAGCATTGGCTAGTGGACCTCTACCAATATTGTTCAAATTATGACCCCCGGGTCAAAATTGACCCCGCACCGGGGGTCACTTAGTTTTACATAGGCTTATATAGTAAAAACTTCAAAAATCTTCTTCTTTGAAACCACAAGGCCTAGAGCTTAGATATTTGGCATGTAGCATTGGCTAGTGGACCTCTACCAATATTGTTCAAATTATGACCCCCGGGTCAAAATTGACCCCGCACCGGTGGTCACTTAGTTTTACATAGGCTTATATAGGGAAAACTTTAAAAATCTTTTTCTCTGAAACCACAAGGCCTAGAGCTTAGATATTTGGCATGTAGCATTGCTTAGTAGACCTCTTCAAAGTTTGTTCAAATTATGCCCCTGGGGTCAAAACTGACCTTGCCCGGGGGGGATCATTTGTTTTACAAAGGCGTATATAGGAAAACTTATTTGGTATATAACATTATCTAGTGATCTTCCACCAGGCAAGTGGACTTGTACCAAGGTGAGCGATATAGGGCCATCTTGGCCGTCTTGTTTTATAAATGTAATTAACAATATATTTTCAGCCAATCAGCAAATGTCTCATTGAATCTTACCGTTTCCCTACCCTTTTTTCAGCCAATCCGAGGCTGCTGTTGCAATAGCTTTGACCTTAACGGACTAACTGGACCTGTTCATGCTATGTATGTTTTGATTCTTTTTGATTCACGCCCGTCAGTTCATTTAACAACAATGACTTATGATGAGACTCAGAGTGACTGGTATTTGTTCCATGATGGAAGTTTTAGCTAACATGAGTTTACTGAATAAAACTCCATCTGTGGGGACATTCTTCTGAGAAATAGCCTAGTTGTAGTGGGGACGCGAGATTGTTATGAAAATTCTTGTGGGGACATTCTTCTGAGAAATAACCTGGTTGTAGTGGGGACGCAAGATTGTTAAGAACATTCTTGTGGGGACATTCTTTTGAAAGCTAGTATGGTTGTAGTAGGGATGCATGATAAAGAAAATTCTTGTGGGGACATTCTTTTGAGAGCTAGCCTGGTTGTAGTGGGGACGCATGATAAAGAAAATTCTTGTGGGGACATTCTTTTGAGAGCTAGCATGGTTGTAGTGGGGACACATGATAAAGAAAATTCTTGTGGGGACATTCTTTTGAAGGTAACTCTGTGACGGATTTGTTTTAAAAATTAAGGCCCTTTATTGACTTAGAATCTTGGTTAAGTTTTTTGTACCAGTCCACTTTTTGACTAAACTGTTTGAGATATTAATTTGAAAGTTGGAATACTTGTTTACCCTCATGATCCCCAAACATGGGCAGGAGAAGGTAATTCTGTCAATGATTTTATTTGAATTATGGCCCTTTTTGACTTAGAAACTCAGTTAAAATTTTCATTCTTGTCCACTTGTTGACTTAACCATTTGAGATATTACTTTGAAAGTTGGAGTACTTACGTACCATCATGAGACCTTATCTGTAAGCAAAAGAAAATAACTGTGTGAAAATGTTTCTTGATTTGTACTTAGAAATTCCTAGTTAAAGTCTTGTGTGCCCTTAACTGTCAAAGTTTTGTTTTATTGGTAAGCACTAAAAAAGTCGAGCGTGCTGTCCTACTAACAGCTCTTGTTATATATTTGTCTTTATATCTTTCAGCTTACTGTTTTTGTATTGCTGTATTTGTCATTGTTTATTGCAAATTATGTAAATATTGTTGCAAATGATATCTTGAGGCCCACATGGAAGATTGGTAAATCCAAATGTGTAGCCTCAAAAAAATAAAGACGGTCCATAATTTTTGTCTACAAATTTTGCTAGAGTGAACCTTATTTAATCTGATATTTTACAGAAACCAGAAGAGGCAAAGCAGGAAGAAGTGAAAGTGTATGGTGACCTTGACACATCAACAGAGCCTGAGATTCCTGATGAGGTCTGCCCTTCAATTCCTGTATCACTTCTGTCCACTGAAGGTATAGTTAGTATTTAGTCCCAGAACTCAGTTATGATAGAACTTATCAGATGCTAGTTTGATTGCAGGAAAACAACATTTGTTTGAAATATAGATAGTGCCATGGCTGCATCACCTATGTTATTGGTCATAGAAGGTATTCAGATTATTTCTCATGTGTTTGTTTCTGTCAGAGCCATGCTTTCCTTTTGACCTACTACGTGTCATGCTGTTTTGAATAATAAAGGGACATATTTTGATAAAAGTATTGGAGAGCAGAAATGTTTTCATTTAATTTAAACACTCGTATTCGGTTAAATGCCACAGGAAAAGATTAACTTGGGCCTTGCCCTTATTATTCTGAAGGACGTATAACCTCACAGTCATGTTTGAATTAACTAGAACATGGTTTTGCTTTATTTCCTAAAATAAATTGTGTAAATTCAGGTGGTGGTAAGGACAATGGTGTGGTTGATGATGGCAATGACAAAGAAGGGAAAGATAATGATGTGACTGATAAAGAAGTACAAGATGATTGTGATGATGATGCTGGTTCTGGACTGTACCAGATGCCTTTCACGGCCACACCTGTAGATGATAACAGACCTCCAGACTACTGTAATGTTGTAAGTACAACTGATTCACTTGATATTATACAAAATAGTCATCTGTGGTGTGGTAAAAATTTGGTTGAGGCAAGAAGTGGTATTGTCCTTACCGTGGTGTAGGTGTGTTGTTGGTCTCGTGTTAAAAGTTTTATGGCACACTTCTCAATTTTACTATATCCTCTTAACTACAGTGTCTATTTTCATGGAATTTCAAATATATATTGGTTTTGGTAAACATTTCAGTGTTTTTTTTAGCTCACCTGTCACATAGTGACAAGGTGAGCTTTTTGATCGTAATTTGTTTGGCGTCCGTCCTTCGTCCGTCAGTAAACTTTTACTTAAAATGACATCTCCTCATAAACTGCTGAGCCAATTTCATCCAAACTTTACAGGAATATTCCTTGTCCCTTTGAAAATTGTTCAAAGAATTGAATTCCATGCAGAACTCTGGTTGCCATGGCAACGGAAAGGAAAAACCTTAAAAATCTTATTCTCCAGAACCAGAAGGCCTAGAGCCTTTATATTAGGTAAATAGCATCATCTAGTGGTTATCTACCACAATTGTTCAAATTATCCCCCTGGGGTCAAAAATGGCCCCGCCCCAGGGGTCACTTGTTTTACATAGACTTGTATAGGGAAAACTTTAAAAAATCTTCTTCTCTTAAACCGCAAGGCCTAGAACCTTGGTATTTGGTATGTGTCATCATGTAGTGGTCCTCTACAAAAGGTTTTCAAATTAATTCTCTGGGGTAAAAAATGTCCCCGCCCTGGGGGTCACTAGTTTTATTACATAGTGTTATATAGTAAATCTTTAAAAATCTTCCTCCGAAACCATAAGGCATAAGGCTTAGATATTTGGTATACAGCATCATCTAGTGGACCTCTACCAGATTTGTTCAAATTATGGCCCCAGGGTCAAAATTGGCCCCATCTTAGGGGGTCCTTATTTTACATAGTGTTACATAGTAAATCTTTAAAAATCTTCCTCGGAAACCATAAGGCGTAAGGCTTAGATATTTGGTATACAGCATCTTCTAGTGGACCTCTACCAGATTTGTTCAAATTATTGCCCCGGAGTCAAAATTGGCCCCACCCAGGGTTCATTTGTTTTACATTGTCTTGTCACTTTAACATATTTTCCACTGAAACTAATGCTTAGAATGACTCCAAACTTGATATGTAGCATCCTTGCATGGTCCTCTCTCATTTTTTTTAATGGTTTTGTTTGGCCTCTTATAGGGGCCACCAGAGCTAAAATTAGTAAAAACTTTTAACATCTTCATCTCATGAACCACTTGATGGATCTTCACCAAATTTGGTTTGAAGCATTCTGGCATGGACTTCTCTCAAATTTGTTCACATAATATTGTTTGGCCCCTTTTAGGGGCTGCCAGAGCTAAAAAATAGAAAAAAAAACATTTAAACGACTTCTTCTTGTGAACTGCAGTTACATGACCTTCAGCAGGCCTTACACCTACTTATATGATATTAAAGCTATAGCTTCAGGTGAGCGATATAGGGCCATCATGGCCCTCTTGTTTTTCAAAAGTGTACAAATGTTATTGAAACAGCAAACAAACATCAAACTCCGTTTAAAAGGTTTAATATTGATTACCATGTGTCATCTACAATGCAATTTCCCTCCATTTTTTGGCATTTCTCCTTTGATTAGAAATGAAAATTCGTTCCATAGCAGCAGAAGGTATTGACTTGAAACTCAAATTATGTGTCCACCATCAACATCTTCACCTGAGGAAATAATCCCCATAACTCTGTTTTGATTTTTGTTAGATTTATGCCCCTTTTTAACTTAGAATTTTAGTTAAAGATTTTTATGAAGTCAAGTATCTTGAATACTATCAAACGTATTGACTTGAAACTTAAAATGAATGTTTACTATCAACATCTTCACCAATGTTTTTGATTTTTGACATATTTATGCCCCTTTTTAACTCAGAATTTTGTCACAGTTTTTACCAGACTATTATTAGAAATACTCGAAATGGCTTACTTTTGAAATGTCATAGAATAATTATGCAGCATGCAGCGGTCGTGCTTTTTTAATTTTAAACATATCAATTTTGAAACCTTACAAAGTTATTCATGATCAAATATACAAGGTCATGTATTTCTTTGAAATTATCCCCCCCCTTCTCCCCCCAGTTGGCTTACAGAATCCAGAGTAAGGCTTTGCATGTAATGTACATTTATATAGGTCTTTGAATAAGTTTCATATCTTTGACCTTAATTCTTATAGACAATTACACAATACACCTGTTCTTAGACAAAAAATCATTTTACCGACAAGCTTTCGAATAGTCGAGCGTGCTGTCATGAGACAGCTCTTGTTTCTATTTGTAACAGCCTTTTTAAAGTGATAATGTGGACTAATTTTAAAGAGAAATGAAAAGACACACAAGGATGTTTAGATATGTAGTAAATTTCTGAACTGGACAGTAATTAAAATTTTTCAGGGTGATTTTAACTTCAAAAGAGGAAGTGACTGCATCAGACACACAGCAAATGCCGCTGGTCTTCAGTTTCCAGAACGAATAACCACAACAAAACTGAGAAAGTATCTAGCTACAGTCTCACAGGTGAAAAACTGTTTACTGTAAATACTCGTGCATTATAAGCACTTTTTTACCCCCAAATTCCCCCTAAAATGAGCAATGCCTATTTTACACAGGTGTAGATGTTTTCGTAAAAAAGAATACATCTTTTCTCCATTTTGGATAGGGGGAACTACTCTAATAAGGTCTGTTAAAAGATGGCTAACTTTCTGTATTGTTATAGTCTATCAAACAGTGTTCCCACTCTCGTAAATTATTACGTAAATCACACAAAAAAAAATAAATATCGCGCAAATAATTTTCACCACGTGCGAGATCGCGCGCGTACGGAAATGCCGAGGAGGAATAGGTTCAGCTGGAATCCCTCTGTATGTTCTAAAAATAGATCATGGAAATTCTACTTTCTCGGCCAATCGGTCGGCATAACTGCTGGTGATTTACCGTTGACGTCATGAAATGAAGACGGGTTTCATATTTGAATGCTCTGGGAATTAATATTAGCACTTTAAAAGTGTGACCAATCTAATGATCCGGGCTTCGTCTGCAAAAAAGATGCAGACAAACCATTGTGTTTTGCTTCACGGCGAATAAAATAAATGATGCCCAACAACAAAGTGAAGGGTTACCATCCACAGGTACTGAAACAACTACGAGTAGTGTTAAAAGTCGGAAAAAGTATTCGAAACGGTTTTATAACAAGTGGTTGCCGCGGGTTGTAAAAATTTTAAACAGTTGCCGCTTGACTATCATGTAATTTTCATACCCCCAAAAATCGAGATTTACCCCTTATTTTTGTGTCCAGGGGGTAAGTATACCCCTGAAAAAAATACTGAGTGGGAACACTGATTAAAGATACAGAGGTAAAGAAATACAATTAAGAAATCCTATAAACTATAAAATATTGTAAAAAGATTTTATTTTACAAATGAAGATCGTATTTTATGATAGTACAGCATTATGGGATGGTTATCATAAATTGATTAATTGACATTAATTTTGATTATTCAGGCGATAACTTCTTGTCATAATCGTTAAATGTCGCTCTGTTTCTCAGAAGGGGTCTTCTTAGTGCTACAACACCTGTTTTATTGATAAAATACAACATTAGAGTGTATGCATCAATAGTTGGCTAACTCTGTATAAGGGGATATTAGAAATGGTCTCTGTTTGTCTGTCGGTCTGTGCGTCTGAAACAATTTTGTCTAGAGCGCAACTCCAAAAATACTTGGAAGGATTTTCTTCAAACTTCATACACTGACAGAGCACATTGGGAGGTAGTGCAGTGTGCAAGAGCAATAACTCTACCTTGCCCATTTTTTAAGTTTATTCCCCTTTATCAGATTTACTTGAAAAATTTTGTCTGGAGCATTACTCCAAAAGTAGTTGAGGGATTTTCTTCAAATTTCATACACTGACAGAGCACACTGGGAGAAAGTGCAGTGTGCAAGAACAATAACTATACCTTGGCTTTTTTTTAGTTAATTCCCTTTTTCAGATTTACTTTTTAAAAAAATCAAGGATTGCCCTAAAATTACTACTCTCACTGAGTAAATTGTAAGAAAGTACAACCTTCAGGTAACATCTTCCCGGCGGGGGGATTGACCATGTGTAACATGGCTCTTATTTAAATTTTGTACTTCCATTTTCAAACTTCCTCCTCTAAATAGTCTGAAAAAAGTTGTTGTTTTCCTTTTTACTAAAATTGTCTCTGTGTACAATATATGGAATTGCCATAAAACATGGTTGATTATGGTAGTTTCTGCTACTTACACCTGTTCTCTCTTTTTACTTTTACAGATTTTCAATCTGTCGACAACAGAGATGACTGAATTAGCTAGGCATATGGGTCACGAACTTTCAGTTCATAAAAAGTTTTATAGACTGCAAGATGACGTTATAGAACTGGCAAAAGTTAGTCGTTTATTGATCGCAGTGGAAGAAGGTAAAGCTGCCAAGTTTGCAGGTTGTTCATTGGATGACATCAATGTTTCAGGTAAACTGATTTCGTTTTATCTAAATCAGCTTGAAAAGTCAGTTTATTTTACTTTTGTGTTAGCACTTTTGACCTATGGTGAATGTCTTTGTACATTGTGCATTCAGCAGTTAGCTTGTTCAAGAAATTGAGGCTGCATTTTTATCCTCTCAGAAGCAGACAGTAGCAGATTTGATAGTTCACCACTTTCTTGTACATAGCATAACATGAAAACAGTTTGACTTGGATTGAAATATAGAAGTGGGCGTTGACAATGCGAATACAGAGCATAAGAACCATTACCTAGTTAAGTTATTCCTGTTTTTCCTTGTCCAGCCATTTTCTATGTTGTTTATAGCAAATTAAACCAACCAGATTTGTTAAAATAATGTAAACAAACTACTGTAAATTATTCTGCTGTAAACAATTGGTCAGTGGAACAAAAAACTTTGTTTATGACAAAATACATGTACATCTAGAGTATGCATATATCTAGAAACATGCAAATAATCGCATGTGTTTAACAGTTTTCCTTTTGTTACCCAGTGCTGCTTTAAACATAAAAACAACAGTAAGGTAATTACTCTCATCTGACTTTGTTACCAACATACTGCATTTCCTTCATATCCACCATGATCAGTATACAATATGTTATTCAGACATTCCTGAGGAGGAGGCTGTTGATGAACCAGATGATGATGATGAAAAAGATGATGAAGATATGCTGTTCAGTTACGATGTTGATGAAACTTGCTGTGATACTCGAAGTGCTGCATTTAACAGTAAATTCAGTTTTAAATTTGAAGTTTAAGTTCATTTTAGAATGAATATGTTTGCACTGGCTTCCCTATTTAAGTTTAGGTTTATTGCAAATTTACCTACATCTTACAAGACAACAGTACATTGATCTTACTTAAGTCCAATCTCTTTTTAGTTTGTTTGCAAGGTATTCTGTTACTACGAACTTCCTCAGTTTATAAAGCAGTCTTTCGGGGGTATTAATCACATTTAGTGATAGCTCTAGTTCTGTTTCTTGTGAGAGATAATATTGTGAGAGATCATAGTGGGGACATTCTGTGAAAATTTTCTGGGGACATCGGTTTCTTGTGAGAGATGATATGGTTGACAGATCATAGTGGGGACAAACTGAGAGAATTCTTCTGGGGACATCAGGCTTTCTCTGTTTCTTGTGAGATATCATAGTGGGGACAAACTAAGAGAATTCTTCTGGGGACATCAGACTTATTCTGTTTCTTGTGAGAGATCATAGTGGGGACATTCTGTGAAAATTTTCTGGGGACATCTGTTTCTTGTGAGATGATATGGTTGACAGATCATAGTGGGGACAAACTGAGAGAATTCTTCTGGGGACATCAGGCTTTCTCTGTTTCTTGTAAGACATCATAGTGGGGACAAACCAAG
Organism: Saxidomus purpurata; assembly: GCA_022818135.1. Taxonomy (NCBI): domain Eukaryota; kingdom Metazoa; phylum Mollusca; class Bivalvia; order Venerida; family Veneridae; genus Saxidomus; species Saxidomus purpurata. The sequence goes on from JAFMSR010001711.1 coordinate 14,374, forward strand.
AGAATTCTTCTGGGGACATCAGACTTATTCTGTTTCTTGTGAGAGATCATAGTGGGGACATTCTGTGAAAATTTTCTGGGGACATCTGTTTCTTGTGAGATGATATGGTTGACAGATCATAGTGGGGACAAACTGAGAGAATTCTTCTGGGGACATCAGGCTTTCTCTGTTTCTTGTGAGATATTATAGTGGGGACAAACTAAGAGAATTCTTCTGGGGACATCAGACTTATTCTGTTTCTTGTGAGAGATAATATTGTGAGAGATCATAGTGGGGACATTCTGTGAAAATTTTCTGGGGACATCTGTTTCTTGTGAGATGATATGGTTGACAGATCATAGTGGGGACAAACTGAGAGAATTCTTCTGGGGACATCAGGCTTTCTCTGTTTCTTGTGAGATATTATAGTGGGGACAAACTAAGAGAATTCTTCTGGGGACATCAGACTTATTCTGTTTCTTGTGAGAGATCATAGTGGGGACATTCTGTGAAAATTTTCTGGGGACATCTGTTTCTTGTGAGATGATATGGTTGACAGATCATAGTGGGGACAAACTGAGAGAATTCTTCTGGGGACATCAGGCTTTCTCTGTTTCTTGTGAGATATTATAGTGGGGACAAACTAAGAGAATTCTTCTGGGGACATCAGACTTATTCTGTTTCTTGTGAGAGATAATATTGTGAGAGATCATAGTGGGGGCATTCTGTGAAAATTTTCTGGGGACATCTGTTTCTTGTGAGAGATAATATGGTTGACAGATCATAGTGGGGACAAACTGAGAGAATTCTTCTGGGGACCGTATACAATGTCTGAATTGCAGTATGCGCCGAAGATGCCAAGCATGTATTAATGTCAGAGGTGGTCACACTCGGTATTAGGTCTGTGACTTTTTGTTTTCACTTTGTACACATTACAATACAGTGAGATCCTTAGTATTGGGTCAATCCAATGTTTTTTTGCTAAATCATTTTATGAAATGTTTGATCTACCACCAAAATGAAATTTATTTCGATTGCTTCTGTTTTGTATACTTTATACCAACATTACTACAGTGGTGCTTACGTATAACTTTGCACACGGAACGAACGATACACGCACCATACACGCAAACGGAACGCACGATGAACGCACGATAACTGATAACTGAATCATGAATGATGAGCGATAAGAACGATACACGATTCCCGATGAACGAAACGAAAAACGATTATTCGATTTACTCAGACATTTTCGTTTGCTTAACAACAATATTATTAATATATGTCTAATTACAATGTAAGAGCTGAATCGAAGCACCTTAAAGTCCTAAATTATCAATAATTTACAGTAAAACGAAACAGATCATAAGAATAATTAGTAGTTGAATAGCGGCACGCATACTAATTACATCTAAAATTAAATATTGTAAAGAATCTTCGGACGGAAAGTCCGATTCGACGTATGCCTAGCCACTGCCATAATTTTACAGTTACATTGAGCACTTTATCGAATGTCTACACAGAAGCAATTTACAAATAAGTGAATTCCCATATCATTTCGTCGGTAGAATAACACCTGGTGTAAATCTTTCACGATATGCAGAACGTCTGCGTTCGGTTATACCGAAGTCAACATCTCTTCTCCCCACAATATATCGCGAGAAAAAGAAAAAAATGTAACAGAAAGATAGTTTAGATAGTTGAAAGAATGATTCTTTCTATTTCATCAATTTAATCCGATCTTTGAACAATAATATGAATAATACGCATTTAGGTCTAGGCTAACGTGCAGACGTTCTACACGATTAGCCGTCCGCACTATCTCGGACCACTTTTATATAATTCCTATCGTGCAACGTTCATCACACGGAACGAACGATGCGTTACACGATACACGATCTGAATGATGCATGATGAATGCACGAACGATAAACGCACGATGAATGCAAACGGAATGCACGATACACGCACGATACACGAAAATTTTGCAAAGTTACACGTGAGCACCACTGTAAGTGGGTACTTTCTTATGATGGCCAGTACACATCTAAACCCTAAAAGTTTTATATATTTACCCATACAGCTGGACACAACAATGTCTGGATTTCAGATAATCTTGTATACTCATGTTTCATTAAAGGGGAGCACAACCCATCAGTTTAGTACTATAATGTAAGTAATGAACCTGTTTTCATAACTGTATTAGATCCGAGGTGCATTGTATTGGCCCACAACTTGTTAAAGAAAACCGCCATAAACATGACCGAAAAAATAGTTTTACTATAAATAAAACAATTCAATGATGTAATAGGGGAGGTACTTGCAAAAGTAAGGCAGGGCATGCCCTCAGATGAAAAATTACGTGTGTGACTTAAGGGTTTTCCATGGAAATTAGCAGGAAAATCCTACTAAAATTAAAAAGCCTGGTTTTCATAGATCACATGACAATGTGTCATTTACATGATGCTTGGCGATGAGTGTCTTTGAAGCTAGAAATCAAAATGAAATCATATCTGGCTGTATTTCACAGCAATAGAATAGGAAGATGACAGATTGAATGATATTTTAGTAATTAAAAGTAACCATTTATTGAAATACAATGCTTATGAGTAGTAGCTCTAAACAATTGAGAAAAAGATGTTGCCTAGTCATGTCATGTCATTTTGAGTTTTAACATTAGTACCGGTTTCCCATATGACCAACACCCCCAGCAGAGGTTAGTCATTTTAGTTTGCTGGAGATAGTGCAAGATACATACAGGTATCCCAGATCCAGAGACACCCAAAACTTCCAAGTTGGTTCAACTTCACACATTAATTTGGCATCATGAGATGACCTCACAGACAAGTTACATAACTCTAGCTTTTATTTTGTCATGATTATGCCCCTTTTTTAACTTAGAAATTTAGGTTAAAGTTTTGCATGTAAGCAGGTTTCTCAGAAACTACTGGACCAAATGTTTTCAAACTTCACACAGTCATGTCTTTGGCATCATGAGATGACCTCACAGGACAAGTAATATGTGTGAAAACTAAGTTTTAATTGGAAGGGGCTTCAAATGGCCGAGAGCGCTGTGATTAGACAGCTCTTGTTATTTGGCATAAATGTTAACGTCAATTAGACGGAGTGTCACATGCAAACCCCAGGTCCCTATCTCAAAGGTCAAGGTCACACTTACTGGTCAAAGGTAATTTTAGAGGTTGATGGGCCTTGCTTTGAATTGTATGGAGCTATTTTTTTAATGGCTGAAATGTTTGAGTCGTTTTGGTGGTGTGTCAACAAATAATGGGCTCTACTTTGTTGCCCTTTGGGCTGCAACATTCAAGTATTGGTATTGAAAAGGTTCTTTTGATATCCAGCAATCTCGGTCACAAACACCAAAATTAATTTCTAATTATTCTAATACGGTTATCTTGTTAGTTTTGTATTCCTATCAGAGACTGTATACAATATAAGTCCCTATATTTAACACTGAAGTTCAAGTTTGCAGTAAGGTTTTGGACATCATTTGGAATTTCCTTAGAATTATGATTGCATTGCATCAACTTTTGATCCGTTAAAGTGTATGAATATGGAAGGTCTTATATGTCTGCCTTTCCACCTAGATATGAGACATCATGAGGACATGGAGGTTTGTGACAACACTCTTCATGGAGGTGATAACCAGTTCCAGGATGAAGATATGGATAATAATAGACATACAAACAAAGAGAAGTCTACGGGCAACATCAGTGATGGTATGCCACTCATTTTTATATGCCTGTTTTTTTAGTGTGTGTCTGTCCGACCGTCCGTCTGTCATAATGCCTGTGCGGAGCATTGTTACTAGTCCAGGTATTGACTTCAAACTTAGCATATAGGTAGGTGGCAACGAGACGACATACAGAGTGCAAGAACTGGGTCAGTAGGTCAAAGGTCAAGGTCACAAATTGAGCTCAAATATCAAATCTGTCATATTTTGTGTCTGAAGCATAACTTTATAAACATTCAAGCTATTGACTTCAAACATGGCAATGAGACCATGTGCAGAGTGCATGAACCGGGTCTGTAGGTCAAAGGTTAAGATCACAAATTGAGCTCAAAGGTCAAATCTATTCACTATTTTGTGATATCCTAAATTTTTACAATATTTCAGGAAGTACATATGACATCAGTAGCATGGAAGAAAACAGACCAGTTAAAGAGCCAAAAAAGGATAAATGTATGTATAGAGACTGTAGTTTTTGTTCAGTGCAAAAAACAACAACTGCACAGTAATTCTGTACTGTTATTTTGTACACAAAAGGCAAACCCATAGTTATTCTTAAAAGATCATAAGTAACACTGACAATTCAGTTGTAATGCTGTGACAAGGCATCTAGCCTGTAAATCACAACCACTGTACTATCACAATACAGATTTCATACTTGTTTTTTAATGACATCAACAGGCATTCAACAACACTGCAAGAAATTTTGAAAGGAGTTGCTAATAAAACGTTCTGTTTATAATTATGTCCTTGTTTCTTTTTATAGGATCTGATGGGAAGGGACTTCTCCAGTAATTTTCTGAAAATCAATATTGCATTTCTCTTTCTTTTTCCAAAGGTCAAAGGAAGATCTGGACTGTAGAAGAAAAAAATGCCTTGACAGAACTGGTAACCAAATCATATGATGACAGGAAGCCTCCCAGAAAAAGTGAAATTTTGAAATGTCAAATACACTATCCGGTTTTGAAAGGCATTAACTGGTTGAATATCAAATATCAAGTCTGGGCACTTTCCCAGAAAAAATGTGCTGCTAAGAAGAAAGTGATTCAGGAACTGGGATTGAATTGAAATGTGTTTCTTAAGATTTCAGAAAAAGGACAAATTTCATTTTTGCCCCAAGATGGTCTAAAAACTAGTCTCTAAATGGAATAAGTTCTGAGTGTTCTTCTATCAATAACTAATGTTTTATCAAAAACTGCATGCAATATTTTGCAATTTATTAGGCAGTATTGTTTTATAACTGCATGCAATATTTTGCACTTCGATTTATTGTTGAAGAAATTATCATAAGTAAATAAAAACACAGTATGGGATACCATCACTTTTTAGCTCGACTTTTCTATGAAAAGGGGAGCTATCCTACTAGCCCCGGCGTCGGCGTTGGCGTCACACCTTGGTTAAGTTTTTCGTACCACCCCACTTTATTTCAAAAGTATTAGAGGTATGGCTTTGAAACTTACCATACTTGTTTACCATCATAACCTCCATCTACAGACAAGAGTACATAACTCTGTCAAGGTTTTTGACAGAATTATGGCCCTTTTTTACTTAGAAAGTGTATTGAGCTTGGTTAAGTTTTTCGTACCACCTCACTTTATTTCAAAACTATTGGAGGTATTGCTTTGAAACTAACCATACTTGTTTACCATCACGACCTTCATCAACAGACAAGAGGACATAACTCTGTCAAGGTTTTTGACAGAATTATGCCCCTTTTTGACTTAGAAAATACATTGAATATGGGTAAAATCCACTTATTGCCTTAACCCTTTGAGATATTGCTTTGAAACTTTTAATGCTATTTCACATCATTACCCCCATCTGTACGCAAGAGAAGGTAACTATGTCAGGGATTTGTTTTAAAAATTAAGGCCTTTTATCGACTTAGAATCTTGGTTAAGTTTTTCGTACCAGTCCACTTTTTGACTGAACTGTTAGAGATATTAAATTGAAAGTTGGAATACTTGTTTACCATCATGATTCCCAAACATGGGCAGGAGAAGGTAATTCTGTCAAGGATTTTTTTTGAATTATGGCCCTTTTTGACTTAGAAACTCAGTTAAAATTTTCATTCTTGTCCACTTGTTAACTTAACCATTTGAGATATGTTACTTTGAAAGTTGGAGTACTTATGTACCATCGTAAGACTTATCTGTAAGCAAAAGAAGATAACTCTGTGAAAAATTTTCTTGATTTGTACTTAGAAATTCCTAGTTAAAGTCTTGTGTGCCCTTAACTGTCAAAGTTTTGTTTTATTGGCAAGCACTAAAAAAGTCGAGCATGCTGTCCTACTGACAGCTCTTGTTTAGCTCACCTGGCTACGCCAGGGTGAGCTTTTCTGATCAATGATTGTCCGTCGTCCGTCAACATTTTGATTCAAATGACATCTCCTCTGAAATCTCTAGGCCAATGTTGATAAAACTATGCAGGAATGTTCCTTGCATGAAGCTCTACCAAAATTGTTCAAAGAATGCCATTCCATGCAGAACTCTGGTTGCTGTGGCAACAAATAGGAAAAACTTTAAAAATCTTCTTCTCTGAAACCACAAGGCCTAGAGCTTAGATATTTGGCATGTAGCATTGTCTAGTGGACCTCTACCAAGATTGTTCAAATTATGACCCCCGGGTCAAAATTGACCTAGCGCGGGTGGGCACTTAGTTTTAGCATAGGCATATATAGGAAAAACTTTAAAAATCTTCTTCTCTGAAACCACAAGGCCTAGAGCTTAGATATTTTGCATGTAGCATTGTCTAGTGGACCTCTACCAAGATTTTTTCAAATTATGACCCCCGGGTCAAAATTGACCCTGCACCGGGGGTCACTTAGTTTTGCAAAGGAATATATAGGAAAAACTTTAAAAATCTTCTTCTCTGAAACCACAAGGCCTAGAGCTAAGATATTTGGCATGTAGCATTGGCTAGTGGACCTCTACCAATATTGTTCAAATTATGACCCCCGGGTCAAAATTGACCCCACACCGGGGGTCACTTAGTTTTACATAGGCTTATATAGTAAAAACTTCAAAAATCTTCTTCTTTGAAACCACAAGGACTAGAGCTTAGATATTTGGCATGTAGCATTGGCTAGTGGACCTCTACCAATATTGTTCAAATTATGACGCCCAGGTCAAAATTGACCCCGCACCGGGGGTCACTTAGTTTTACATAGGCTTATATAGGGAAAACTTTAAAAATCTTTTTCTCTGAAACCACAAGGCCTAGAGCTTAGATATTTGGCATGTAGCATTGGCTAGTAGACCTCTTCAAAGTTTGTTCAAATTATGCCACTGGGGTCAAAATTGACCTAGCCCGGGGGGGATCATTTGTTTTACAAAGGCGTATATAGGAAAACTTATTTGGTATATAACATTATCTAGTGATCTTCCACCAGGCAAATGGACTTGTACCAAGGTGAGCGATATAGGGCCATCTTGGCCCTCTTGTCCTTGACTGTGCTCAGTACTAAAAACATACCCATAGATGTAAAAAATATGGCAAAAATGACTATTCTGGTGGCTGTTTTAGTTACTTTGGTTCTGTGCCTCATTACATTATTCGTGATGTTGCTTTTAGTGATATGGTTGATAAGAATTTCCCAGCATTGGTTTTACTTAAATTCTTAAATACCTCAATGCAAATATGTACCAGCTAACAGTGCATTCTTCAACCAGTTTGACGATGATATTAGCTTTTATTTTAAAAAATGGTTTCAGGTGTAAACTAGATACAGTTGTTATTGATGACTCAAAGTGCAGTTCTGTAATTGAAACCACACATTTGTATGAAGCTTTAAATGTTACAATATTTTGTGTTGAAAATGGAATTGACTTTGATTAACATCACAAAACATACAAGTTTAGGTTGGTATCTTTGTGTTATAGAGTTATTGCCCTTTGTTACTTTTCCTTGTCCGGAGCATAACTTGAAAACTACTGGTGGGAATTCAATACAACTTCATACAATGGTCTAACACAATAAGAGGAAGTGTAGTGTACAAGAACTATAACTCTTTCTTGACTCATAAGAGAGTTATTGCCCTTTGATACTTTTCTTTGTCCGCAGCATAACTTGAAAACTACTGGTTGGAATTCAATTTAATTTCATACAATGGTCAAGTACATTGAGAGGAAGTGCAGTGCACAGGAACCATAACTCTATCTTGACTCATTATAGAGTTAATGCCCATTATTACTTTTCCTTGTCACAGAGCATAACTTGAAAACTAGTGGTCGGAATGCAATACAACTTCATACAATGAGAGGGAGTGCAGTGTACCATAACTCTATCTTGAGTAATTACAGAGTTATTGCCAAGAACAATATCTCTATTTTTTTTTTTTTTTTTGCAAGGTATTCTGTTGCTACGAACTTCCTCAGTTTATAAAGAAGTCTTTTGGGGGTATTAATCACATTTAGTGATAGCTCTAGTTGACCTTGATAAGCAAATGTTTTTAATTTCATTTTCGCTGATGGTATATATTTTGGATTTAAAGTGATATTCTGTCTAAAGGCATTAGTATTTTGTTTGATTCAAAGGAAATAAATGATTTCACAGTTTAAGCTTATGTTTTTTGTTTCCTTTTGTTTGTTTCACAAATAGGGATCCTGTTCCAACTTGAAAAGTACTAGATATTTTTCGTGAAACATGGAAGTGGATAGATGGCAATATGGAGAATATGCACACTGTTGTTTTGTTGCTATGACAACAAATAGTCCAACAAAAGTGGATCCTGCAATAACTTAATAAGTACCAGGTTTTTTTTGCCAACTTAAGAAATGTATAGAAGACAATATGGAGAATATACAGGTTATTTGTTCTCTCCATTTGTCCATTTGCATAAATATGGTGGATTCTGCCATAACTTTCTTCATGATACCTGGAACATAGATAGAAGGAAATATGCAGAACATGCACATCATTTTATTGTTTATCCATATGTCTGTCCATCCATCAGTCACAAAAGGTTTATCCTGTAACTTAAAAGTACAGGATATTTTTTTTCTTGAAGCATGGCTTATAGAAGGTGGATTATTTGGAGACTATACAGTCCTTCAATTTAGTTTCAATATATGATTTCTATGGCAGCAAATATGTCGCCAGTATTGGGTTTTCCAGGAAGCAGATTTGAAAGTGACTCGCTAAGCTTCAAGCTTTCTTCACAGTCGAACTAAAATAGATTAGTGTAAACTAAATATGACAAATGCCCCCTTTGACAGGGGACTTTTATGGCTTGGCAATACTAGTCTTGTTCAAATGTATTTAAGTCCTATACCATTGGACTATAACAAATATCCCTGGATTCTGTAACAGTACTAACATATTCTTCGCAAGTTACTGCCAACTTCTCCACTTGTATCAGCATTCACACCCTTCACTTGGATATACTACCGTGTACATATCCACTACATTTACAGCCAGAAATTCTGCCTTGCGAAACCCCACATATTCACCATCATATATCCTATTTTATGCTACCCTTCATACTGATCATATGACTTGCTGAGTATATATTACCCGCCTGTCTGGAGGCTATCTACATTCCTTAAAAAGACCCAATAATGTTTCTAGAAACTATACAAATACTTCCACTAATCATTAATGAGATGTTTTCACAATTTCTGCGGACATGAGAGACTGTCTTTTTAAATAACTCGACAAAATTTCTTTTAATTTTGAGACATGTGCTCTCCTTATGATGTGTTGGACAAGTCTCCACCATGCTTCCTAGAGTCCCCGCAAGGCTTTCTTTTTGCTAAATGGCCCCACTAAAGTTTCTGTACTGTAAAGTGAGAGAAAAATTCTCTCCAGAGTTGTTGAACAGAAGTCCCCATAACGTTTTCTGTATTTGCTTCCTACTTAGTCCCCACAGGGCGTTCTCTTTGCTAAATGACCCCACAAAAGTTTCTGTAAACTGAGAGACACATTCTCTCCTTCAACGTTGTTGGACAGAAGGCCCCATAACGTTTTCTGTAATTCTCCCGATGTCAGTCATTTTTATAATTTCTTAATGGAGAGAGTGGCATTAATGGGGCCTGAAGAACAAGAAAACAATTGATTCTCTTCTGTTGGTAACTTGCTTTACTGTGTCCCCAGAAAGCTGGTTCTTGACTGAACCGTAACTGTGGGACAAAATACCAGAGAGAGACAGAGAGAGACAGAGAGAAAGACAGAGAGAGAGAGAGACAGACAGAGAGAGAGAGAGACAGACAGACAGACAGACAGACAGACAGACAGACACAGAGAGACACACAGAGAGACACACAGAGAGACAGGGAGAGACAGAGAGAGAAGTGAGGGTATATTAATTTTTAGCTCACCTGACCACGCAGTGGTCATGGTGAGCTTTTAGGATCGTTGAATGTCCCGTCCACAATTAGTTTGTTTACACTCTAGCATCTACATTAAAAAAATCATAGTGAAACTTAAACACAATGTATATGGCCACAAGACCTCGGATGAGTTCGATTATCGGTTTGATCGGATGAGTACTTCCTGAATTATTGACCCTGATTTAACAAAAAATGCAATATTTAACTGTGTTTACTCTCTAGGACCGTAATTTCTTCTCTAACTCTAACTATATTTACAAAGAATGTATATAACCATACGATCTCTAATGAGTGCAATTATGGTCTTGATCGGATTAGTTTTTCCAGAGTTATGGCCCCTGATTTAAGAAAAATTGCGATATTTAACTATGTTTACACTCCAGCACCTTCATTTCTACACTAATCCCAATTATATTTACAGAGAATGTGTATGACCATAAAATATCGAATGAGTTCAATTATGGATTAGTTCTTTCAGAGTTATAGCCCTTGATTTTAGAAAAAATGCAAAATTTAACTGTTTTCACTATAGCACCTTAATTTCGTCACTGATCCTAATCATATTTACAGATTCTTCCAAAG
>JAFMSR010001712.1:0-25013 GCA_022818135.1 Saxidomus purpurata
AACCGACTCATTCATTGTGGCTGAAGAATGAAAAAATGCCCGATTATCCGATTAAGCCAAATTGCCTTTCTTGATACCCAAGAGACACCCACTTTCACATGTCATAGTACAAGACACACATAAAAACCAGTTACATGCTGGAACTAATGCTCCTACAACTGGACAGAAGAAGGATTCAGGTTTTCGAACAGTGTGTAAATTCCGTTATCCGGAATGTGTCATTTGCGCACGTGTACAAGGAAACCGTACAGAGCCCTGATACTCCGCCATTACCGAAATTCAGAGTACGGAAACTTCCTCCATTCAGCGTAACTGGATTTGATAACACTGGTGGACTGTTCGTGACCGCACGGGAAGTGACACGAAAGTGTATATATGTTTGTTTTCCTGTTTTAGTACACATGTCGTAAACCTGAAGTTGATATCGGACCTTTCACGAGAATTCTTTATTACAATCATTCAGATGTTTTTCGAGCCGCATGTCAATACCAAAATCATCATATCGGACAATGCAACTACCTTTGTGGGCGCATTACAGTAACTGAAGTGTTTATCCGAATTAGCTTGTCTAAAGAAGAACTAAGCAGAAAGGGAACGGAGTTACAATCCATTCCTAAGCGTACACTATATCACGGGTGGTGGGAACGCCTCATCGGTATCACGAAACTTGCACTTAAGACGATCCTTGGACGTTCTCTTACCATAGAAAACCTACAAACGATCATCACTGAGATTGAAGCAATGCTGAACGACCGACCGTTAACTACTTTGACATCTAATAGCGATGACTCAGACCCTTTAACATCTTCACATGTCATTTACGGCCGTAGACTGACGACACTTTCGTATAACAAAACATCAGTAGGTTTTAAGCATTCAACTGATCAAGGCAACTATTCAACATTCACAAGCAAATATACAATCTAAGATTCTAAATCGATGGCCTTTGGAGTACCTGACAGCATTACATGAAACCCATAGATGACCAGGGACAAGTAAGCAAATTATAGCTTCAGGTGACGTAGTGCAGATCCACAACGAATGTCCATGTAGACGCTGGAAACTAGGCATAGCGGAAGAGCTGATAAATGGGAGAGACGATTTTACACGAGCCGCCAAAGTAAGAACCACCAAAAGAGTTGTAAGCAGAATAAAAGTGAAGCTGTATCCCTCGCGACAGTAATAAATGAATAACAAATATATTTACGGAGACACTTTAAAGACCCCAGTACGTATCAATGTGTTCAATCGTATTTCTGTATACATAAAATTATATAAATTTGCTTAGTATCTATAAAATTCATGATTCTTGGAAATAGCGCTTAGTCAAATATACAAATGTAATTTTAGTAAAATATGCGCGCGCCAAAATTATAACGCAGTCATCAACTTTATACCCAGTGCAGTATACCGCTTCAGGTACATGTAAATACATGTTCATAAAGACAGCATTTTCTTCTATTTGTAACGAAACGCACATACATAGAGGACTTACATAATTATGGACTTTGTAAGTATACTATAAAAAATATCATTTAATCAGTTACTTACGTTCATCATATGTGCTTATACAGTATGAAGCTGTTTACAACTAATGAATAAAAGATACAGACTTGTGCCGTGTACGTTGTTATTATGTTGATGTTGATTTGTAGTCAGTTGATTATAAAGGAACGAACCGTTAAGACGCATATATATAGTACATATGGATTTCTTTTTTTAATATAGTACAACGCATCTAATATTTGGTATGGCAAACATATATATAATATAGATGCTATTGATATGTAAATTTCATACAAATAATAGGATGAATTGGTAAATGCATCAATGATTTCATTGGACAAACATAATATAAACTCTCTTTTATAACAGTAAAAAGAAATCGACAAGTAAACGTGTGCCGTTACTTCGTATAGATATTTAAACAGCCTCTCTGTATACTTTATTCCCATATCGTGCATAAATGGTATCCGATAGAAATATTAGAGCATTGCATATCTCTTTCGAGGACAACCGCTGTATTTGTTGTCCGTGAACAAAGCTTCTCTCTTTGTTTTACATCATCTTAACTTTATTATGTTGCACCTTGGATTAAAGATTTTAAAAAATCGTAAGTACTTTTGTGTTTTGATGCATGTTTGACCATTTGTAAAGTATATCTCAGAAATATACCCCTATGATTTACAATATACTTATTTAATATATAAAATACATGGGTAGGGCTATTATGAGGCACGTAGTTAATACTTTGTTGCTCAGAAAATTTGGTCATCTTGTTTAGAGGTCAGGGTTGAACTAGGGTTTAACAGTTTTGTTTATAAGCGGTAAAATTATGTAAACTGTTTTCATACGGTCACTTTGTTATAAGGAATTTGAACAAAATAAATAATTGGCAAGAACAACCGTAATATTGTGCTTGTGTGCAATCTTATTACATACGGCTATTGAACATATACATTCCTTTCTCTAATAATGATAGAAATGCAAGAATATGTCAATTAACCTTACCTTATATAACTTATTTATAATTAAATAAATGTATATGTAGTTACAAGAACTCGTCACATATGTCAAACAAAACTTATCTTATACTCATTCAGATAGTTTGCAGTTTGCAATTTCTTACGGACAATGGTATATCTAGTATTGATCTATTTGGGAAACGAGAAAGGATAATAACTTCGATACAACAAACGTTTTATAAATACGCTAATGCTTTGAAAGTTTAAATGTGTTGATTGGTATCATCGTTTGTATCTGTCGTGTACGGGAAGGGCACTGATTTTAAAGTTCAATGAAAGTTAAGAGTAATGTACTTGTAAAATTGGATTTATTCAATTAATATAAGAAAACTCGATTGACAATAACCGAAAGAGTTTGTTTATCTATATTTTATAAGTTAGATCTAAAATAGCAAGTTGATTTCTTTAGCATTGTTACAAATTTTACAACTACAGTTTAAAAGTTCAAGAAAATAGCACCGTAATTCCAATCTACCTTTTAATCACGATAATAAACCCAAAGAAAGCGATAATAAAGATAAGAACATTTAACAATAAAGTCAGATATTATAAAACTATAACGTTAGGTCTAAGGTCAAGGTCACACTTTGAGGTTAAAGGTCAAACTCAAGAATGACTGTCCGGAGCATTTCTTCTTTATGCATGAAAGGATTTTGATTTTATTTGGCACAAATGTTCACCACCATGAGACGGGGTGTCATGCACAAGAACCAGATAACTGAAACTGAAACTGTTTAATTTGATGAAACGCCTTATTCTACATCCCTAGGTCTAAGGTCGAACTTAGAGGTTAAAGGTCAATTTCAAGAATATCTTTGTCCGGAGCATTTCTTCGTCATGCATGGAGGGATTTTGATTTAACTTGGCACAAATGTTCACCACCATGAGCTACCCTTGTTTTTAGAATTACTTCCCTTTGTTGTTAAGTACTATACATAGCTTATATTGTAACTTTTATATTACTTGCCGTAGAGAAAAATCAAGACTACTTTTATTTGGTACAAAATGCATGTTACATCCAATATTTAGGTGTTTTTTTACCTATCTCTACTTGGTAAGGAGTTATTCCTTTTGACAGCTAGCTGGGTCGACATGTTGCACGTGGACATCTAGTCTAATTTTTAGCATTTTGCTTACACTTTTGCCTCTTGTGCAGATCAACACCATGTAGTCTGATCATAACCTGCACTGTTAACTATTCAGCCAGTAAATTTTCAGTACGTGTATCAATTATTAATTGTAAGATTTAAAACAAAATGCAATTGCTATTTTTTTCTTTTTAATTTGTTGTACGTACAGTGTTGAGGGAAGTTCAATAGACCAAGATATGAAAACAACAGAAAACAGTCAATCATTGCAATTGTTAACAGAAAGATGTGGTGATCCAGATGGCTGTATCAGTTCAGAAGATGAAGTTTTTTTTTGGATTCATCATCCTATCTTGGTGGTGAGCATGATGAGACTTGACATCATATGCTTAAAAGTAGATTTTCCATCTTGGAATAAACAAAACAGGAAAACAAAAGCATCAAATGAAAATAATCGATAACTGAGGTGAGACAATGGGACACTTGATGTAATGACAGCATGCAGTTAACATTAAAGAAGAACTTTGCTGAGTTTAGCCATATTTGGAATTCATGTACATTGATTTGTTGAAGATAAGGAAAGAACAACAGTAAAATTAGCAAATTGATAGCTCACAAGAAACATCATTTGGCCAGACAACATGGATAACATCCATATTGGATAAATTCCCAAGTTGCAGCTGAAGTGAAAATGCTACGCTAGCCGTGACTCTTTGTTCTTATAAGAGAAGCCATTGAAACTCTAAAACAGTAGCTGATGATGAAGAATGAAGCAAGCGAGATAACCTTAGTAATTTATATATAATGTATATAATAACAGAATCAAATCACAGCATGGTGAATGAAAGCTTAAATATCAAGGTCGCACTTGGAAAACAAATCGACACATGAGAACTTTTTTCAATTTTTCAGGTTGTAACTTTTTTATGCATTGAGAGATTTTGAATTGATTTGCACAATACAGAAATGCAAAGCTTTAGCAATATAGAATACTATTTAGTTCTGCAGTACATACAGTATTGGTTACTACAGAACTAGAGTACTATAGTGACATTAATAACAATGTTATTGCTTGCTCAGATGAGCAACTGAAATGGAACTCAGTCATCTTGAAGAACGAATCTTCATTGAAGCTTTCAGTCATAATCTTCTTGTGTATGCAAAACAAAAATAAGAAATAGGAAAAACTGAAAGAACAGGACTGTTTATTGTAGTGGCTTAATTTTATACAGTCACCTTCAAAACAATTTACCAATGTCTCGACCTGCGGAAATGTTTCTATACCCCAGTTGCACAAAATGTAAGGGGGTAATTACTTGATTCAGCTTGACTGTCTGTTTGTCCATCCGTAGACTTATGGACGCAATCCCTGAAAAACTCCTGGTTAGAATTGAATTGTTATTCACAGAAATGATACGTACCATGGCTTGGTGTGCATGGTCCATGTTTCTGGTAACTAGGTCAAAGGTCACATTCACAGGGGCTTTAGATAGTAAAATATATTTCACTCTATCTCCAAAACCCCTTATCACAATTTAATGATATTTCACAAAGTAATAAATACCATGCCTAGTTGGATTTGGTAAATGTTTTAGGTCACTTCGTCAAGGTCACAGGTGTTTAAGATAATTAAATATTCTGCACTCAGATTTTCCAAACCCTCTGGTCAAAATAATGCTACACAGAAGAGATAAGTAACATGCCTACAGTCATTGTGCATAGTCTAATTATAAGCATCAAATGTGATATAAATTAAGAACACTGTGTCAGTATGGCGTTCAGGGATGGGGGGGAAGGTGATAGCTCTATTTTATGATGCTACCTGGAGGTGGGGGTGTGGGGCATTGTTATAGTTGCCGCTTTGACTATGGTATGTTCATCCATGCTTTTGTCCCTCATTTGTTCGGGACCTATTTCACATAAACTACAAGACAGCGATTTCATGAAAGCGCAGCAAATACTACCCCTCCGAACATGTTTTTGTTTAGATTAACGTGTTAGAATTGAAATAGATTTTATTTTTGAGTGATGTACCGGTTATTATATCACTGTGTGTCGTGTAGATGCTTCGAAATTAATCACTCAGGCCTGCGGCCTTCGTTATTAGATTACTACGCATTTACACTCCCCACAGTGATATACTTATCGGTATATCACCCAAAAGTGAAATATATTTCCTAAATTCCTAGTTAGTCCCGAGAGCGATTAAGTTGTTATCAAGAATATGGAAATTTTGTACATGCACAAATTAAAGAATCTATGTTAATTGAACCAGAAGCATGGCCATGAATGTTCTCAACTGCCGATGTTATAGTTTTATTTTGATAATTGAAATCATATGATCGAGCAGGTTTAATTTAATTAAATGTTTATCTACTGGTTATAGATTGTTCATAGTAACATAATAGGGACATTGGAGGTGCTTAATTATTTCTAACTATTACAAGGCCTTCCCCTTACTCTCCATCTTGTGGGATATGTACCCGCTTGTTCTAAAATGGTTATGATGAAAACGCGGAAGTAATGATCTAACAGGCTGGTGGTAGTTATACTTTGTTTTTGAAATTAAGAAACAAAAAAACAATCTTAAAATGATCACATTATAAACTTAACATTTATAATTATACTCGCGATTTTTAAAAGTTTGTAGGGATAGGCCTGATTTTACCAAAAATTCAGACAGTGAAGAAACACATGTGGCGCATGCACATTTCCTACTCCTAAAAAAACGGGTAATAACGCAGGAACTCGCTGTTCACGCATGCGCAGTGCAACCAGCCGTTTTTTCACGGAACAAAAACGTGAGCGCCATGTATAGTCACTGAAAAAACTGAAAATTATGATAATTAAGACTAACTGATTTGCTTACACGGTGCATGCTACCTTCGAAATCAGACTTATTCTATGTGACACTTTGATCATTTATACAGTAAGTGATATATGTTTTGCAAATCAAACATAAGAATGACTTTTTATATATATATTCAATCCTTTAACCTGACTAGCCTGTACTTTCTTCTTTCGTAAAACGCTGTGCAATTTCTAACCGTTCATCTAAATGAATAATATGATCAAAATACTTTAAAATAACAACACATGGGAACCTTTCTTTACTTTTATCACTCACTATGTCACAAAAATACAGACAGCATTCACTTTTACAGTGTTGTTGTAACACGGTGAATATTTCAAACAAAAGGACGATGATGGCCGTATCTCGATCAGCTAAGAACCATTAAAGATAGAGCTCATAACGTGGTAAAATGGTTATTGATCTATCTCCAGCAGCCATCTATGAAGTAGGGCGGAATGATTATTTCAGTTTAAGAAGAAGACCATTGGAAATATATTCCTGTGAAGTCTGATTAAAATGGCCCACTAGTTGAGAAGGAGATGTCGTTTAAGAGTATTTATACTTTTAGCTCTGGTGGCCATTTTGTGCAGAGGAGCACACTATTCTGAGTGATATCAAAAGAGGAGAATATAAATATCATTCCTGTGAAGTTTACTATAAATTTGCCCAGTGGTTTGAAATGATATGTCTTTTAAATATTTTTCTTCTGTTTTTTATCTCTAGCAGCCATTTTGTTCAGTAGACCGGAACGGATTGTGCAATTTACGAAGATGACCATTTCAGCATTATTTGTGTTAAGTTTGTTTAGTTTAGTTTAGTTTAGTTTAAACATGTTTTATTTCCAAAAAAACAAAAATAATATCAAACAGGGAATGCCACGTACCAAAAACGCAGCCTCCCCAAAACGAACCCCACAGCACCCAGAAGTGCACACCACCAACACACACACACACACCCACACACGCACACACACACGCACACACAATCATGTACACACACACATATACACTACCAACACACACTAGCATACAAAGCAAACACACGAGGACAAAACGAACAATTAAAGGAACACAGTGGGGCACCGCCTTGGAACGTCAGTGGCAAAAACACCACTGGGGAGCTTAAACCGGTTTATGGTGCGCACCCAACCTCACTCTTACCCCCACCATGTTCCAAAGTCACAGGACAGTGTAAATAAAAGTAATCCCTGCTAGGTGAATCTCTAACACACGCAATGGAAACAAAAGGCATGGTATGTAAAACACAAAAATGCTCGTGTATAAATATATAAAAAGCAAACCTTGAGAACCAAGCAGTTTTTCATATATAGTACAATTTACCAGATCTCATAGCATAAAGGAAAAAGGGTTAGATCACAAGTTCTTACGACCTTCCCCTGAAGAAAATTACACATGGTAGATTGTAACAGACAATTTCTACTTCTAATAAATGGAAATATTAATTATGTAACTGACATAATATTAACAGTGATAATTTGTTACAAGTAGGTGAATGTCTGAAAACAATTGACAAAAATAAAGTGAAAAAAGAGAAATAAATGTCTTGTCCAGTATAAGTCAGTTACAACGTAATTGTGTACCATAAATCTTTGTATTATGAAAAACGTTTTGTCGCTTTGATATAATCTTGAACGGCAGTAACAATCCGACAGTTTTCTTCAAATGTTAAAAATGGCTGGCCGTAAAGAAGCGTTTGGCTGCTAAGTAAATGAAAAGCACGTAATTCATGATTTTTACTCTTTGAGGTATGTATGCTGAACAGTTAAAAAAGAAATGTTCGACATTTTCTATTTGGTAACCGCATACACATTGTTGGGAATTTAAGAGATGGTTATTAAAGAGGTGAGAGTTTAGGTTGCTGCAATAATTTCTTAGCCTTGCGTGTAAAATTGAAGTCTGTTTGAAATTGACTGAGCGGTTGCAGAGCCGATGTCAATTGAATTAAAATATTTTGGATTCACTGTGATGCACGACGACGCACAACGGACACCAAGCGTTAACAATAGCTCACCATAAGCATTTCGTTATCAGCTGAGCTAAAAAGAATATACAGATAAATGAACATGGGAAAATAGTGAAAAATTTACATTGATATGTTTCATGCAGTGTTTTTGTGACATTTTATTGTTTCATAAAGCTGAATGCATTGTTTAAAGTTCTCTTTACTAGTATAAGTTAGGTGTTCATCGTTTATTGGCGAGTTATTCATTTTGGTCATCTTTGTTCCTACGTCTTTAGCTAAAAGGACAGGGTAACAAAGCAAATGATGAAAACCTAGTGAATTTAGTTATTTATTTTAAACACCTCTTATACTACTAATATGATTTTGTTGATATCGTCATTTATGTGTAGAAAGAGTGGATACAATAGCATTCCAAATACTCCTGATCATAGTCATAAACGAAAATTAGAAATATTCGAAATCTATAAAATTGATTTTTTATTAAATTCAAGCTACTAGTGGATTGTAGATTCTAAACTGATACGCGTCTATGAAACATATTTTATTTAAGATACGTTCGAGATGAAGTCTAAAATCTTATTAAATAGGATAGTATAGGACAGCTTGGTGTATATCTATTGGGAAGTTATTTGAAATTGGCCATTTATGAGTCACTTAGTACAATCTATATCTCGAAACTTATAATGGCTCTTTTTCATTATCTTAAGTTAATTGAGATTTGTCTGTTGATGAACTTTGGTGATAAATGTTAATAGTCCGCCTCAAAGTATCACAAATTGTATCTGTTTAAGAGGCACAATGACAATGAAACTATTTTCCAAAAAGAGGGAGATACATCGATAAAAACTTGTCATATTTCTGTATTATCATTACACAAATTACATGTAATCCATTATTGCCATTAAAATTATCAACTTCAGTCAAAACACCATTTTAAAGATGACAACGTATGATAAAACGGAAGATTTATGACTTCAAACTTTTTTTAGGCAGAACAGACCATTAAGGAACTTTGAAGGTCAAAGTGCAACTTCAGTGACCAAGTTCAAATTAATGCACATTTTGTCTCTTTATAGTGACTTAGATGGCATACGACATGTTTTCCGACCATTTACCGATTTCATTTTTTATGTTTCATGTTATATTCATATGTGAAGCAACAATGCATTTTTATTACGTAGCTAAATATCTTATCATTTAATCACAATTGTAACCTACAACGAAATAATTATTTCTTAACTAAATAACAAGTTTAACCACTTTACCATCGGATTGGAAGAATATAAGACAAATACCTAGGCAAACGTTATGTTCAATTAAGGCATATATGTTTTTGTTCCCTTTAACCTCTCATTTAACTGATGTACATGACTTCTGAGACTGAAGTATATTACTTTGTGAGAACGTGATCTGAAATCTGCAAAAAGGAGGAAATGCTTGGTCGCCGTCTGTTTCTGCTTAAACTGAGTATGGTGTTCTGTTCACCTGTCAGGACAAAGTCCCTGTTAAATAATTAGACTTGTATGCAAGAGGAAAATGAGAAAAATCGCAATCCCTTGTTTGGAAACAGAATATAAATGTTTTGCGATGAGTATCTAGTTTACGGCTTACAACCGCTTCAATGCATTCTTCACAGTTATAGCTGATCTATATACATGCGTTTGTGATCACTTATTATGCAGATGTCGGTGGATGTTTATCATGACCAGCAGGTGACCCCTATTGATTTTGAAGTCAGTACTAGGTGAAGCTGTAAGGTCACAGTGACCCGGAATGTAGACGGTTTCCGGACGATAACTCTGGAACGCGTGAAGCCTAGAATCTCGAAACTTGATGTGGAGGTTATATATAACCTGTAGAGGACCCGCATTGATTTTAAGGTAAGTAGGTCAAAGCTCAATGTCACAGTGACCTGGAATAGTAAAACGGTTTTCGGACAATAACTCGAGAACACTTGGACCTAGGATCTTGATATGGAGGTTGGTAAAGACCAGCAGATAAAACCTATTGATTTTGCGGTAAAACGAGGTCAGAAGTATTGGTCACCATGACCCGGAATTGTTAAATGGTTTCCGCTCAATAACGTTAGTTAGGAGTGACCAATTGCAATAAAAGTTTTGGAATGCATTTGGAGTCACTAGGGTCAAGGTCAAGATCACTCTTACTAAAAATAGGAAAATGGTTTCCGCTCAATGACATGAGTAAGGAGTGACAAGCTGCAATGAAACTTGGTGTGTATGTATGATGCATAGAGAGAAAGCTGTGCATTGTAGCAAAATACAAAGCGATTTTTTCAACGCGGATATTGATTTAACTATCATGTTATTTTCGACGGTTTTTGTTGCTTAATAATACCTACGTTTTCCACTTTTTGTTCATGTAGACTAAATCGTGAGACATGTTAAAATGTTTTTTTGATACTAACAACAAATATCGATCCACAGTAAGAATACTGTTAATGTACGTGGTACAGTGGCGCTCACGTTTTTGTTCCGTTTTTCGATAGGAAAACGCGAGCAGCGCCCGTTTTTCGCCCGTTTACCGAACGGGGCGTTTTTCGGCTCGCACCGTTTAAAAAAACGCGTTTTTCTGCCCGCCCCGTGAAAAAAAACGGCTGGTTGCACTGCACATGCGTGAAAAGCGAGTTCCTGCGTTTTTTCCCGGTTTTTTTACCGGAGTATCAAATGCGCATGCGTGAAAAGCGAGTTCCTCCGTTTTTCGCCGTTTTTTCCGGGGTAGCAAATGCGCATGCGCCACATGTGTTTTTCTCTACTGTTTTAATTTTTTGTAAAATTATGCCTATCCGTTCAAACTATTAAAAATCGCGAGTATAATTATAGATGTTAAGTTTATAATCTGGTCCGATTAAGATTGTTTTTTTTGTTTCTTATTTTCAAAAACAAAGTATAACTACCACCAGCCTGTTAGATCATTACTTCCGCGTTTTCATCATAACATAAAATAAGCGGGTACATATCCGACAAGATGGAGAGCGAGGGGAAGGCCTTGTGATAGATAGAAATAATTTAGCACCTCCACTGTCTCTATTATGTTACTATGAAAAATCTATATACATTTAATTAAATTAAACCTGCTCGATCATATGATTTCAGTTATCAAAATAAAACAATAACATCGGCAGTTGAGAATATTAATGGCCATGCTTCTGGTTCAATTAACATAGATTCTTTAATTTGTAGATTTCACTTTTGAGTGATATACCGATAAGTATATCACTGCGGGGTGTGTAAATGCGTAGTAATCTAATTACAAAGGCCTGAGTGATTAATTTCGAAGCATCTACCAACACACAGTGATATATATCACTTAAAAATAAAATCTATTTCCACTCTAAACCGTTAATCTAAACAAAAACATGTTCGATGGGGTACTATTTGCTGCATTTTCATGAAGTCCCTGTCTTGAAAGTTGTAGTTTTCCGTGCATTCCATGCATTTCGTGAAATTTTGGCTGTTCTTTTTTACTTCTCAAAAAAGCGCTATACGTCTTATTTTTGTTGTGTCTGATATTGCTGGCGATACCGGAAGTGTAGAAAATTTTACTGCAATTTTTTTTACATCACGTGAATTCATTAACAACAATACCAATCCAAGCGTATTAGCACAGGCACACTCGTAGATGTCGTGTGAAAATTACAAGGGAGGTAATTTCAGCAGTCAAAAATAGTTCCGGACCCCTAGCGTGATATACTTAATAGTTTTATCACGCTCAAATCCTTCTTTGTGTATATAGGAGAAATTTCCAATCGTGTTAGAATATGAGTTATACTAACACAAGTGGCATAAACATAATAAGGTTGTTTATTATTTTACGATAAAATACAGTACTTTTATCAAAGGCCGGCAAGGTGCCAAAAAGGAAGTATTTGCAAGACGTATGTAAACAACCTGTCCAATTGCATTTTGTGTTTTCAAGTTACAATGATGTACTGCTACAAGTTGAATATAGAGTGCAAGAAAAAATTGTAATAATAAATATGTGCCATCATTTCATCGTTTATTCTAAAATGATTCATGGTTTTGTCTCTATGTACAAAGAATTGAAAAATTATGCTATATTAAATCATAAACAATGCAGGAACCGATATGCTGTAAACATTACGTCATATTGCACCGCATGACGTTAAATGAGTGTTCGCATAGAAAACGCTTTGCATTTATTAACCTTTTGTAATATCTGGTCATGTTAGAATCAAAATATCATCCTTCTCAGCTTTGCAATAGTCTTATAAACAATTATCTGTCGTACTGATGCGCTGTTAAAAATGGTTAATTACTGTGTATTAGTGCTCCAATTCATTGTTTTTTAAACGATGAACACCGCTAGAACGGATGTTATTTCATAAATAAAATAGTTATTCGTTCAAATGCAAAAAAAAATCACTTGTGCTATGTAGTCATTTTTTAAAAATTACTAAGCATTTGAACTCCTGTGTTTTATTCAACAACAAATACAGGGACACATTATTACTTCATAATTAAATTTACTTTGAAGTATTCACACTTCCTTCGGCAAAGTCATTAAATTCTATTTGTTAACAATTGAATTATATACCGACAGTTATTAGTTACTGTCCGTCATTGCCGTGACAAAAAAAGCACGCAGCTAAGAAATTGCAGCTTTTCGCTTACTTGAAAATACCACAGTACGGGGTGTAACCATACCGGTATGTATCGCATCTCAAGGAAATTGCAATATACCGGTCTTATCGCGCACCCCTACTCATTGCACATGTTACAGATGGACTGCCTATTTTACTTGCCATAAGGATACTTCTTCCTTAATTTGGCATTAAAGTGATCAAACCCATGACTCTTGTATTGATGCAAACACGCAATTACTGCCCCATAGCAGCTCTACCATTTAGCTAAAACTAGAATTAAGGCAAGTATTACTTTTAACTTTGGATTTTATCTCAAGGCATTTAAACGAAGGCAGTGGTAAGGTAGCCGGATACAGCTTCATAGACTTTGTATAACTGTGAAAAATAATCGATCAAGTGGAACACACCAGTAGTTACTGTGAAACAGGTCCCGAACAAATGAGGGAGAAAAGAATGGATAAACACACCATAGTCAAAGCGGCAACTAAAACAATGCCCCCCCTCAAGGTAGCATAATAAAATAGAACTATCACTGAAGGTAATGAATACCCCAAAAAAACCCATCTCTGAACGCCATACTGACACAGTATTCTTAATTATATCACATTTGATGCTTATAATTGGACTATGCACAATGACTGTAGGCATGCTATTTATCTCTTCTGTGTATCATTATTTTGACCAGAGGGTTAAGAAAATCAGAGTGCACAATATTTAATTATCTTAAACACCTGTCACCTTGACGTAGTGACCCAAAACATTGACCAAGTCCAACAAGGCATGATATTTATTACTTTGTGAAATATCATTAATTTGTGATAAGGGGTTTTGGAGATAGAGTGCAAAATATTTTACTATCAAAAGCCCGTTAATGTGACCTTTGACCTAGTTACCAGAAATATGGACCATGCACATCAAGGCATGGAACGTATCATTTCTGAGAATAATAATTTAATTCTAACCAAGAGTTTTTCAGGGATTGAGTTCCGTAAGTCTACGGATAGATGGACAGACAGTCAAGCTGAATCCAGTATACCCCCTTACACTTTGTGCAACTGGGGTATAGAAACATTTCCGCAGGTCGAGACATTGGTAAATTGTTTTGAAGGTGACTGAATAAAAATTAGCCACTACAATAAACAGTCCTGTTCTTTCAGTTTTTACTATTTTTTATTTTTGATTTTCATACACAAGAATATTATGACTCAAAGCTGCAATGAAGATTCATTCTTCAAGAGAACTGAGTTCCATTTAAGTTGCTCATCTGAGCAACCAATAACATTGTTATTAATGTCACTGTCGTACTCTAGTTCTGTAGTAACCAAAACTGTATGTACTGCAGTACTAAATAGTATTCTATTAAATTGCTAAAGCACTGCATTTCTGCATTGTCCAAATCAATTCAAAATCTCTCGATGCATTAAAAAGTTACAACCTGAAAAAAATTGAAAAAAGTTCTCATGCGTCCATTTGTTATCAAAGTGCGACCTTGATATTTGAGCTTGCATTCACCATGCTGTGATTACAATTATATATATAAATTACTAAGGTTATTTCGCATGCTATATTCTTCATCACCAGCTACTGTTCTAGAGTTTCAATGACTTCTCTTATAAGAACAAAAATTCACAGCTAGCGTAGCATTATCACTTCAGCTGCAACTTGGGATTGTATCCAATATGGATGTTGTCTGGCCAAATGATGTTTCTTGTGAGTTATCAATTTGCTGATTTTACTGTTGTTCTTTCCTTATCTTCATCTTCAAAAAATCAATGTACATGAATTCCAAATATGAGTAAACTCAGCGAAGTTCTTCTTTAATGTTAACTGCATGTTGTCAATACATCAAGTGTTCCATTGTCTCACCTCAATTATCAATTCTTTTCATTTGATGCTTTTGTTTTCCTGTTTTGTTTATTCCGTTGAAACTGAAAAATCTACTTTTATGCATATGATGTCAAGTCTCATCACCAAGGTAATATGATGAAAAAAAAAGAACTTCATCTTCTAAACTGATACAGCCATCTGGATCACCACAGAATCCTTCAGTTAACAATTGCAATGATACACTGTTTTCTGTTGTTTTCACATCTTGGTCTATTGAACTTCCCTCAGCACTGCATGTACATGACGCTTTTTTCTACAATAAATTAAGAAGAAAAATTATCAATTGCATTTTGTTTTAAGTCTTACAACTAATAACTGACACATACTGAAAATTTACTGACTGAATAGTTAACAGTGCAGGTTATGATCAGACTACATGATTTTGATCTGCACAAGAGGCAAAAGTGTAAGCAAATTGCTAAAAACGAAACTAGATGCCCATGTGCAACATGTCATCCCTGCCAGCTGTCAAAAGGACTAACTCCTTACCAAATAGAGATAGGTCAAAATTCACCAAAATATTGGATGTAACATGCATGTTGTACCACATAAAGGTAGTCTTGATTTTTCTCTACGGCGAGTAATAAAAATGTTACAATATAAGCTATTTATAGTAAAACAAAGGGAAGAAATTCTAAAAACAAAGGAAGTTCACGGTGGTGAACATTTGTGCAAGGTAACATCAAAATCCCTCCATACATGAAGAGGAAATGCTGTGGACAAAGATATTCTTGAATTTGACCTTTAACCTCTAAGTGTGACCTTGACCTTAGACCTAGGGACCTGGTTCTTGCACATGACACTAAGTCTCATGGTGGTGAACATTTGTGCCAAGTAACATCAAAATCCTTTCATGCATAAAGAAGAAATGCTCCGAACAGTCATTCTTGAGTTTGACCTTTAACCTCTAAGTGTGACCTTGACCTTAGACCTGGTTCTTGCACGTGACAATCCGTCTCTTGATGGTGAACATTTGTGAAAATTAACATCAAAATCCTTTCATGCATGAAGAAGAAATGCCCCGGACAGTCATTCTTGAGTTTGACCTTTAACCTCCAAGTGTGACCTTGACTTTAGACTTAGGGACCTGGTTCTTGCGCATGACAGTACGTCTCATGATGTTGAACATTTGTGCCAAGTAATTTAATAATCCTTTGATCCATGGATAAGTTACAGCCGAGTCAAACTAAATTCAGACAGACGCAAGCTCGCCCAGAAGGACACACGCATGCACATGTATACACCGAACCATTATTTGGACACCTATATTGAGCTTTCGTAAGCTGCTTGGCAAAAATGGTTATGATGTTTAACAAATATGTTGACCCAGGAATCAAAATGTACAGGATTTACAGTAGATTGTCTATGTAGTGTATTAGGATTTGTTTAATGCAAAGTAATTTATCAAACTTGTAATGTTTGCTAAATATAAAATATTTCTAAGCTAAAATGAATTAGTATGAACTAATGACTTTTCGAGCTGAAGGTTGATTCTGGCTGCCTGGCCATCATTTTGAAGTAAAAACTTTTATTTTGTGTGATTTATTGTTAAATGTCTTAATATTATTAAACTCTCTAAATGACAGATGTAATATCACAGATCTATAAACCTTGAGCAGCATTTTATAGATTCAAATCAAAATACTCTGTGTTTAAACTTTGTGTACTTAGTAAAATCCTAGACATTTCTAATTCTTTGAGACTCTTAAATATATCTGGACTTAAATTGCCTGAATGATTGAACTGTTATTTAATAAAAAAAAAGATTGTCATATTTTACATAGTGTCTAACTTGGAACTCATTAAAAAAGACTTTACTACTTGATATTTACTCAAAATTTCCCATAGAACAACACTCCTTCAGTTTAGTTTTTAAACTTCCAAAAATGATTTTCAATCAGAAACTTCCAATTTGAAAAATAATTCTACAATTCCAACTATGGTTCAATCAACTGATTATGAAATACAGCTGTTAAATGCATTTCAATAAAACTGAACAAATGGTGCGAATATAAAATAAAGCGTCCCGCTGACCAATAGTTCTTCAGTATAGCCTGAAATTTGACCTTGAATATTGAATAACTATAAGTATAAACTAAACTAATTACAGTAAGATCTCAGTAAAACCATGGTTCAGCGCTCAAAATTGAGACTATCAGTGTACGTTATGGCCCCTCTGACATATCTATGTTATGTAATCTTATATAACATACTGATAAGGGAGAAATTGAAGCAAAGGTTTAAGTACTGCCTAAGGCAATAAAACAACTTGAATAGGCTGTGGATTAATGAGGGACCAGCTTCATTTCTTAAAACAAGAGAATAAGATTAATTGTTCCAATGAATAATGTACAGACCACTTTTTTCTACTAGTTTTTTAATGAAAATGACAGCTATCAGAACTGCAGCATTTTGTTGAAAATCCCAAATTCTTTAATAATACCAGACATTAATTTCTGCCTTTCTGATTCAAATGCAGAAAATGATAAAAATATTTCACTTTTAAAATTGTGATCTTTTTCAACAGTGCACACTATTTATTGGCAAATAAATATTGTTTAATAATCAACATACCATCAAGTCCAAAATGTACAGGGTGACTGCATGTATATTGAATTTAGGGGTTTAAAAGCTGTGGACAACACACAAAGTTAAGGAAACCTAAAGCAATATGCAATAAGACCATCACTTAAATAAAGACTGTTTCAGAAAATATCAAGTATATTATTGGTCATGTTGGTACATTAACCTAATACCACTGGCACTGGACACTAAATCAATAGAAAAGTAAAGGACATACACTGGTAACTTTGTTTATAACAAACTCATTGGTACCATATCATTATCCGGAGTTTGTTATATCCATATAACATTTTCATAAGAAAAGTAAAATAAAGAAAGAATCTCGGGCAGAGAAAATATATTCCTTATATCCTGATTTCGCTATATCCACAGTCTTACATACAAATTTTACTACAAGTCAAATGTTTGAACGCCGCCAAATGTAGTGGGAGTTGCGATAATTAGTAATGTTGGATTTAATGTATGGTGATTAACCAAACCTAATCTTTTTGCACTCTAATTTTGTATAAGGCTGACCATTTGTTAATGTTTAATGCTAAAAAAAGATGATTCTACGTCAAGTCTATAGGCATTGTTTCCTCTGTATGGAAATTGGCTGCTGTCACATTATTGAATTACAAATCATTGAAATAATAATTTTTTTTTATTTTCCTAAGTCTAGAATTCTAACATATAAATTTGCTTCAATTTATATTATTCTTGTACGAAAGAAAAATTATTTCCAAGATATAAATTAATTTGTTCCCCACTATATAAAATAAATGAAGTTAATTCCACTCCGGCGAGGTTTCGATCTCTGATCTCCCGCGTGCCAAGCGGGGATACATTCCACTGCGCTATTGAGGCAGCGAGTTTCATAGCGTATAACTTCGTTATTAACCAATACAGACGTTTGTTTCGGAATGGCGGTACAACTTTATGTAAACAAACAAATTTAACTTCCCAGACACTTTAAATAAGAAGTGGACACATCATAAGCTTGGTAGTTTCGTAAAGTATATTCAAATATCTGTTAGAAAAAAATTTCAAAGTCGGTTTAAAAGATTATCTTCAGCCGCTACCCGTGGGCAGAATCTCAGTCGTTCGTAGTCATTCGTTTAAAATCGGCTATTTCAGTAAAATTTAGACTCGGCTATTTCCGTAAAATTTAGACTGGTTCGCGATCTCAAATCAAAAGACCGCTTGTTACAAAGACACACTGTGAAATCATTCTACAGTCTAAAAGTAGTTACGTCACCCCATGGAAATTTTGCTTTCTGCATTCCAATACACGCACCGCCTCCTGGCGGGGCGGCGCGTAATAAATCAAATATCATTTCTTAATAAAATATCATAAAAACCAGAATACACAAAATTTAATAAACAGTTTTAAGAAAAACATGTAGCACTGATTTCTGTGAATGCTCTTTAAGAATGGTGTTGATTAATGTTATTTTACATAAAAAGGAAGAGTCCCCAAAAAGTTCCTGTCTGGCCGGTCAGGGAGAGAGGGATAACATGTACATGACGCCATGCAATCCTTCTACAATTGGCTTCCTTCCATCATTTCGAAAACAAATTTCAGTATAGCATCGCCCCTACTTACAGGACCAACCATTTCTGACTTTTGTAACACTTTCTTAAAGCACATTTACCTGCCGAACTCTATACTTTAACACCAGACACTGGTCAGTCAGGACTATATAGATGCATACGTTAACCATTATTTAACTAGCTGTCGGTTCAGCAACCGGCCAATCAGATCTAACCACTGCTGGGATTCAAAACTTTGACCCTCACCCTACTCCCAAGGCAGATGCCACTATACCAAAAGTGACAGTATGTATGCATTGGCAAAGTGGGCGGGGAGGGGGCGGGTTAGAGAACCAGACCTTTTCATTCTAACATGTGGGAGCAATTGAAATTACAAGTGAAAATCTATCAGACACTTTTCACCCATGTACAGCTATTTCATTGTTTATCCAAGGTCGGAATAAAAAAACTTGCTACAGTAAAGTTATCTGCTTTCATATTAAAAAAATTATATGATGAAAATTTGATTTAAATTGCTTCTTAGAAGGACGCTTGTTGGTAAACAGAGAAGTAACTTTTACATGTTTCATTAACCCTTAAGTCCCTGTGTCAAAAATGCATGGTTATTTCATTGTCGATATATACCAACAAAAATGCTTTAAATTTGCATTTGTGCATATAAATGTTAAATACTGCAATGTACAGCTGTTTCTCTTCCTCAGTAACCAACACGCCAGTTTGAGCCCCCAGAAAGAAGTGACGGTCAATTTTTTATAGGCTTTTTTGTCATGTAAGTACTTATGTCGCTTAAAGGGGCACTCCCTACAAAGTACATCTAGCAGATTAAATTCTCGAAACAAAGATTATGTGTTCAATGAACGCAAAATGATAAATAAATACAATTTCAAAAAAAGAACCTATGGCAAAAAATGCCTCATTTTGCCACAATTAATCAGGTAAGGTGACTCATCAGCTGTCATCGCTGGTCTCTATGCATCTATAACTTTGAATAATTATAATAACCAAGAAGTTGACGATCTTTGTTTACCTTGAAACTAGATTGTTTTTATAATAGCTCTATGTTTTCAAAAGTATGACATCACGGCAAAGCCGAGAATAGGTAAAACTGCAAAAATTATCAGTACCCGGATGTGCGAGCTGAGAATTATTTTTATGAAAATTAAGGGAAATCGTACATGCACAACTTAAGGACTACGCACCACGTTAGAACAACAAACCACAGTACCAGTAGTACCATGAGTACTGTACAGGGATACAATTGTTTATGAACTGTTAACTTAAAGTCTATTAAAACCCGACATTTTACCATATATCTGACGGTCTGATCATAAGATATAGATATGTAGGTTATATCCCTTACCCGAAAAGACAACAAGAAAATTTGTAAATTTATCATGTTTATATCATTATGCCTCAATGTTTTATCAATGTTTCACGCCCATAATAACACAAACTGAGTTAGCATTCTACTGATTCTGTAACAGCAGCATGTGACCACTGGAATTATACTGTCAGATACTGTAGCGTGGTGTCTTTTTTTTGTGTTTTCCTTGTGATGAACCCTAATGTCCATAACAGTTTGTCAAATACCAAATTATAATTTTCAGCTCTGCATTGTGTAACAGCATTTTCCTGAAGTTGAATTTTTCATACCAGTACTGGTTGAAGTCCTACATCCGGACGCTGTTTAAACATATTTTACGATAACTCTGGTAATTTTTGTATCTAGCAAACTTTTTAACAGAAGTAAGTTAGGTCTTCTCCCAAAAGAAAACTTCTAGGAAAAAATCATTTATATATTTTTGCGGCCAGGTAGTGAGGTCACCAAACTGCTTAATTATATTGCCCAACTGTACCATGTATCCAGACAGCATTTTTTAAAAGATTTTATTTTTTGTGATGTTAGCTTTTGAATTGTGTAAAATGTTTCAATCATTTGACCCATAAATGAAAAAAGTTAAACTTGTGATTTTTATTTGCCGGGCCTCACAGAAATATTGAGGATGCACAGTATGTCATTTTCAATTTCCTCTCGACAATGTTAACATGCTTTCAGTGACTAACAAAATAGTGAGGTTTCTTGATCAAATTATTAATACTTACATTATACTGTCATTTTTGCACTTTGATGATTGAAATCAAGTGTCTGTTTGATCAACAATATATATGACTGTAAATATTAATTAGGAAATAATCTATGACTTTGAGCGCTTTATCGGAATTGAAGCATTCCACCGCGAGGCGATGTGCCTGGCGGAATAATTCACTAGGACAAAGCCATAAATCATTTTGATTCTTATTATCTTATAAGCCGAAATGTTTTAAAATGATCGTAACTACTACGGACCTTTTTTCAGTTCGGCAGTAATGTGTAAAATTGCATACATAGTGGCTGTTGGAATTCACTCATCTATACAGGCAACCATTCAAGATAACACACTATATTATACAAACTAAAAAATATAAAAAATAACTGACTGTGACATTATGCAGAAGATGTAAGATTCAGAACCGAACAAAGGAGACAATCAATTAAATGCATACTGTAATTTAAACTTTTGAACGTTTTAATGTGGAGTAATGACGTCAGTGTGATGACATAAACATTTTCATTCTTTGTTTTGTCTCCCGGAATCAAAACAATGCACGACTGACTGTGAATGCTGAATTTCTTGACTTTTTGAAAGGAAAGCAATGGGACGGTACTCTAAGGGCTACTTGACGTAATCAAAAATAATATTTAGGCTCTTAAACAAAACTTTTTCATGTGACTGATGTACTTATACAATATTATTCCTCTTTCTATATATTTGATTTAATTTAGTGCACAGGAGTAAAGTAGAAAAGTCGGAAGGAGCTACTTTCATGTCCGAAACTCTGCCTACATAAAGCACCCGAATTGACTTATAGAAATAAACCATACAGTAGGCATATTAGAACAATAAATCACGCATTTTCGCAAGTGTCCGGTTTGATTGTCGTCCTTGTCTGGTGGTCTCCAACCAGTATAGTAGAAATTAGCTTTCCAAATATTTTGTAAACATAACATGAGCTTAATATCAGTAATAAATGCAAGGCACCTACATTTCTGGCTGTAGTGACCATTTTTTGTGTACTCTATGTCTAGAGTGGTGGAACCTTTGCTGGCGGTATCCTTATGCTGGTGAAAAAAATGCTATTTACAGAAAAACAGATGAAGAAATAATTTTCAAGGTATATTCAGCATTGATAGTCGATGAAATGCTTTTACAGCAAACGTAGTGATAGCCGCGCATGCAGCTCTGTGACCCCACAGCAGCAGATACATTTGTTCTGGATCCATTTCGCTAGAAAAATTCTTTAATAATAAACTTCAAAATCAACCAGTTGAAGTTAGCATTTTTGATAAAACTTGTTCTTTTTTGTATAAAAATATATTTTCTATGGAAACTGTCATTTCTTTTTAGTTAATATTTAGGCTCTAAAAACTGTTTCCCACCTGTTGATTGTCAAATATCACATACCACCAACATTGGTTCCCTTCATGGTTAAAGTTTTGACGTGTGTCATGTCAATAGCTCCCAGAATGACATAGTCACCTGACGATGCACATCAACATCTTGTTTCAATTTAGCAGGGATAACATTGTGTTTTCGCTGAGGCAAATCAAAATGGTTAGGATTTCCTGCTTTCTCAACAGCCGATATACAGTTAAACTTCATTCGCTGGAACTCGAAGGGTCTGGCGATTTTGGTTTGAGGGATCGGTAGTTCGAGCAATCGAGGATTGTCAGCATGGTCAGTCACCGGGGTCGTCATACATCTTTTATTGAGACCACATCGGGAGTTATTGCACATACAATGGTACACACATGTAAATGTGCATATTATAAACTTGCAGGTTACCCTTGATTAAAAGAACAAATTAAAAAGTGTTGTAATGTAAAAGTATGAAACGTTTGTC
Source organism: Saxidomus purpurata (assembly GCA_022818135.1). Taxonomy (NCBI): domain Eukaryota; kingdom Metazoa; phylum Mollusca; class Bivalvia; order Venerida; family Veneridae; genus Saxidomus; species Saxidomus purpurata. The sequence goes on from JAFMSR010001712.1 coordinate 23,020, forward strand.
ATTCATTAAATAATTTATTCAATTTTCTGAAAAAAAAAAAAACTTAAAATTAAAGCCAATCTGCTACTTATATATGACCAGCCACACGGGAAAATGGGCCTTCGGACAAAATACTTGGAAACTAGCTTTCTTGTATATTTTTAATAAACAATATTTCAATATCAATATTGGAAAATTTCAGTTACCTGAGTCCAGTACATACAAAACTACAACAGTTTGAAAAAGTATACCTAAGGCGTCATTTTTCACTCTAAAAATGACGTCACATACCACAATTTGACGTCAAAACTCACTTCAATTTACACGGGCAGTAAACTATTACGGTAATCATTTCCTAACAGCATCATTTATTTTTGGTTGCAACATTATATACTCTTTCAATATATATCGCATCTGGTGAACTATATCATGTCTTCCTTCCACGATATGCCTTTTTCATAAGGTATGGCCAAAATAAAAAAAAGAATCATTTTAAATTGCTGTTGCCATAGTAATTGTCTTGGAGGATTTTGAACCCAATATTATGTTTCTGTTGAGGAAAATATAGTGGTTATCAGTTTTTAACATTGGTTTTGCATTTAAAGAGGGTGACAAAAATGTAAATTTTATGGGTTTTTTTATCAATTATTGTCGAATAATGTAACAAATGTCCGAAGGTACATTTTCGCGCGTCGAAGGTCAGATATATTGCTATATAAACATCGTGAGCGACTTTCAGTCTGTTTGTACATCATAACCTTTAATTATTGCAAATTTAAGTGTGAATAACACACGCCAGCGCTTGTGTCTGACAGCTGATTATCAATGCATTGTTTGCTTGATAATTGAGATGATTATCACCTTTTATTGTTCGAGCCAAAGGATGTACTTTACAATGAAATAGATCTGAAGGGACCGCGGTACAGGTTCGAGAGATCGATGTTCGAGGTTTTGGTGGTGGAACAATATGATTTATATTGAGCTTTAGCCGCGACCGTCGGTCGGGTCCATTCGGTAGTGTTCGAGCGAACGAAGTTTAACTGTACATTCAAAATACCTCGAGCATAGGTTCCCCCACTCTAAGCACCCCTTGTATGGTCCTGCTAAACCGATACTTACTCAAAAATTATCTCCACAAACGCACAGGTAGTCGAACCATAGCCACACACCTTATTACCTATATAGGTGGGTGGGGTATGGTTCGACCGGAGTCCATATGGATAAGATTTGCAAAATAGTTACCGTCCGTATTCTGTCCCATCTATTTCTACATTAAACAAAAAGACATGCAAATTTCACCAGCTTTTCCTTGCTTACCAGTAAATACCTTTGTTAAGATATTTGTCTAACACAACCTTCTTGTCGTTGTTGTTCATGTCGAGATCCGGCAAAATACCGCAACGAATTAATCACTGACTTTGTTGTTATAATCTACAACCCATCTTGCGAAATAATGTACTGGACTGCAGTTAACAAAAACTTGAACGGGACATAGTGTCACATATATCAAAATTAAAATATCTGGGGCCGGGATACTGATAAATTAATCATAAAATCTGTCCGGTAGTTTAAACATTGCCTCTAAATTGTTACTCTGCAATAATTGATCAGGAACGGTCTACGCAACGTATGAATTCCTGCATGATCCTGCTCTACTGTAGATTATTATTTTATTATTTATATTTATTATTATTATAAAGCAGGTCAGCAATAACATCGGCACTTAAAGTACATTTAAATGTTATTCTGACAAAGATATGGTTCATTGATTAGTGAAACGACAACAGCCGTGAAAAAAAAACGGGCTGGGAATCTTCTGATTGGCTGCTGGTTTGGACACGCCTCTTTACCGGGGTACTGCTTCCATATTTGGAGTGACCCGTTTTTTAATCTTTTTTTACCGGCTGTTCTTTCCATATTTGGAAATGAGCCGTGAAACCGCGGTAAACGCGTGAAATTGCCCGCGTTTACCGGGCGTTTACCACGCGGTAACAACCATGAGGTAAACGGAACAA
>JAFMSR010001713.1:0-25000 GCA_022818135.1 Saxidomus purpurata
AATACAGGAATAACATTTTGTGACCAAATGCTAACGATCAAATCTCACTTTTATGTCCCAAAGGGTGTACACTTTAGTATGTTTTAGTGAATACCAAAATTGACCGGATCATGTGTTGGATCAATTATAAGATCAGTCTCAACATTAGGGTCAACCCATAAAATAAAGTGATAATTATTTTCTTTAAAAATACGCATTTAGTCATTTTGAAATTTTGTCAGTATACCTACTTGATCTATCACAAAAGGAAGTTTTCAACAGATCTTAAACCTCAGGAAAGTATTGTGATGGCAATTTTGAGTACCGATTTTGATCTTGATATTGATTCAGAGATTTAATACTTTGTAAATACCGGGCCTGGAGAAACTTTTTATTTTAACGAATCCTAAACAAATTTTAATACGAGACAGAAAAAAACTGATCTTCTTTTAACTAGAATACAGTATTACCATTCTTAGTACAGAGTATAGTTCTGCATGTTGTTGTTGTCTGTAATTGTTTACTGTTATGTTATAGGCCTACGGACCCTGGTTGAAAATAAAAACAAAACAAGAACAAAACAAGCGCCGTTAGCGTGGTCATAAAACTTCGGCCTGCAACTGACACTTGGAGACATGTCATATATGCCTATATCCTTCTCCCTTTTCTAATTCTACCTCTTTGCAATATATATAAAACTCCAAACAAAAAATCAAAACAACCGTCTTAGTATTGTAAGAAAACTTAGAATAATTCTTTGTTTTGCCACTACGAAGACATGTGAATATCACAGGAAACTGTTTGACTTTTGAATAAGGAAAGAGCTGGTATTACATCAAGTTAAATCTGATTTCACGATATAATTCAACTTACTTTGTATTTATTAATTAAGATATGTATGTTTTCCCTTGTAGTGTAACTCACGTTTAGATTTACAAAAATAGAATTAAAAAGAAATGCCGCAGGTAGTCTGGTTGTAAACACTTCGACCTGCAAATGACGGTGGGAGACATGTCTTGGTTTAATACATATTTATTCAGTATTGAATAAATTAGACAACAGGCATTAAATGCCTATACGTGTTCTCCTGGTAAGCCATGTCTTATCTGCTTACTCTTAGTTCGTATGATTTTTAAGTCGACTTGCGTTCTCTTTTTTGAGTTCGTTATTTATATGCCTTCTGTAAATCAGCACTCGTATGTCAATCGACTTATGTGGCAACATCAGTGCAGTAAATAGGCTACAAACTCTAAATTGGTCATCATTAGAAGCTCGTAGAACAAGAGCCCGTTTAATCATGTTTTGTAAAATCATACACTATGTTGTTGCAATCTCCCCTGAAAATAATTTACTCATCCCAAATCCCTCAAATCAAATCAAATTTTATTTCATGTCGGAATATCATTACAAAAAACATTAGCTATGCATAGCCTCAAAATAAGGCAAAGTAACATGTACCCTTTCAGGCACATTGGAACATCAAAAGACAGTTATAAATTCTCTTTCTACCCTAGGGCAGTTTGCCAGTGGAACTTGTTATCTCCCACTGCTCATCAAGCAGGCACAGTTGACGCATTCAAAACCATAGTCACTGTGCCTTTCATCCTATCAACCTACCTTTATTAGAAATTTTTAAAACATATTTTTAAACCCACCAAATGAAACCTATGTTTCGTTTTTAAATCATTATCACTTGCTAAATATGTAAAAACATAACAGAAATGTTTTAACTTTAAACCACCGCCTACACATAATCTTCAATTTGAAGGAGTGTAGTAAAACCTAAGAAGAAGAAACTTGTATTAATTAATTAATTAGACCAAAGACTGTATCCGGTAGGTCTTTGCAAACGCTGATCTGTCGATCGGGATAATTTGGTGAATAAAGGTTAAGAACTTAAGATAACCACTAACTATAACTTTTAAACGCTTTTCACACCGTGGACTGTACTTGTCTATATACAGATTGACATTAACTATAACTCTGCGACGGAGACAAAATGCGGTAACGGATACCGGGGTTCGGCGTTTACGGTGGATAAATGACCACATGGTGGTGCCATTTACCTTTTTGAACTGTTGAAAAGTTCTGCAAGGTAAGTTTCGTATATTTGAGGACTTTTTCTTTGAAAAGCAATTAAAATGGCGGCGGGAAGAAAAACTGTTGGTTTCATTTTGTATATAAGATATGAATACTCCGATCAGATCATTGACTATTGCGTATTTAACTCTATAGAATACCATACAGATGTCCACCAAAAAAGAGTTTACTTGTTCTCCCTCGCAGATGCCTTGAAAGTTTCTGATTTTGTTGTAAGAACCAACATAAAAGCCATTTTTGTGAATGTCCTGAATTAGGAGCCATAAATATAGAAGGTAATTGTATAATTGGGCTTCAGAATGTAGTTCTTCAACAGTTCAACTTCTTGCACATTCACTTTCATGTTTAGAAAAAGCATTAAAAGTTTGAATGTACCACTACCAGTAGAGAGATCCCAGTACCAAAACATTTTGCGCGGTTTGTGGGCATTTTCAATCATATCGGTTGAGAGTCGCTGTACTTTGAGGAGAGTGATAATTTTACCAATAAGACTTGCTATTCTGGGCTTTGCCGTGACGTCATACTGACCGGTTAACCAATCGGATTAATAGGTCGCGTTGATTTCTCCATTCGGTAAAAGGTGAAAACTTGGCCTTTACCGTTGACTCGTATGCAAGTTTAAATTTATTTTAAAGGAAACAAAAAGCTTTTAACAACATATATACAGGTCATACCAATTACCAGGAGTCTAACTGGTTAATGAAGGTGCACAGTTTTATACTCAAAATACACAGGGCGTCCCGTAGGCTTTGAATCTCAAGGGTCATTGACTCTTCAGCCTAAATTTTCAAGGGTCAAAATCAAATTTTCAAGAGTCAAGGTGAGATTTTTAAGGGTCGAACCATGGATCAATAGGGTTTCCAGTCTGAGACATCATATTTTATTTTTGTTTGTGTTCTGAAGCTCTACTGTTATATTTTCAAAAAATTCTTAACCTAGATAAATCTAGCTGCTGATCGCTTTCCCAGTCTCAAATGTACGTTGTTTACCGTTTGACACATATTTTCGCGACCTCGCATGTCCGCGATTTTCGTCTTTTTTTCTGCGATTTTATTGGAATTAACAAATACTGAATGTTATTTTACACGAATTTATAAAAAAAATATTTTATTTATCTTTCAATATTAAGTTTTTCATGCAGGATTCGAAAAGTAAGGCTCTTAGAAGTGAAAACTACGTCTATAACAATTTGCAAGTTAAACTTTCAACACGTAAGTCAATATAATTACTGTACGCTCTTACAATTAATTTAAACTCACGACGAATCATACACTTGAATATATTACTCGTCTAGGCCGCCGCACAAACATCCACTTATTATCTAATTCGAGTGTCACCATCATGTAGTACTAATTAAACGATGCGCATACTCTTTTGATTGCATCATTTATATGCCGCGTGTAAACAACACCTTTTACACATATATGGATGCCGAACATGTGTTTATTGTTTGTCAATTAAATCCAATCATCCGTTGACTACGTCATTACCAAAGCCGAGACAATGGGCACGTGCGTGATCGTCGCTGATTAGATTAAAGCGAGTAGCTCCGCCTCCGTTCTCACTTTCTGACGTTTGGAATTAACAAGTTGATTGACACGTACGCTAAGGAATCGACGCATTAATGAAAATTCCTACGGTTCAAATATGACTCGTCGGGCGTTTTTATTGCGGGTCAAATACGGGTATTTAGAAATTTTCACGGGTCAAAACCCGGGAGCTCGGGTTTACCGAACGCCCTGAATACATAAAACATAATCTGCTTTTAAAATAAAGTTTCATCATTTATCTTCGTGAAAAAAAAAATCATAAACCTAAACTATGTATAAGGCGTTAAAAGCAAGCTTTATTAAATCCATGTTGACAGTCCTCTTCATTTTTCCGAATATACTTATTACCGTGAATTTGAAAGAAAACTGTTTGAAACTTCTTCAAGTTTGTTTCTACCACAACAAATTTACTCTTGTCTCACAGCTTGTTTTTTTCTGAACATTTTGATATAAAATTTATAGTGATGTTTTTGTTAAAAGTTTGATATTGAGGTCATTTCTAGACCAACTGTCATCAGATTATCATTCAATCTAAAAAAATATGCAAAATTTAAAAATATTACTTTTGCTTGCCAAAATGAACACAAACTTTTGAAATAAAATATTTTTCAGATGGTTTTGACATATGAAAGTATTTGAAGCACAGCAAATTAGAAAGGAAACTACGCTTTAGTATTTAATGATCATTCACGGTAATTGGTATATCCCGGTAATTGGTATATTGAGTATAATTATTATAAAAACAATCTGATAGTTTCATTGTAATGGAAGATCGTCGTCTTCTTTCATTTCTAATCTTGGTTATTGTATTATTAAAAGTTAAAGATGCATAGAGACCAGCAATGACAGCCGAGGAATCGCCTTTCCCGAATGTAAATAATTTATCAGTACCCGGATGTGCGAAGCCGAGAATTCATGCAGTTTTGTTCCTGTGTCCCAGGCAGGACTAGGGTTTGGGACTCATAGTTCTCTATTTATCCATGTTTTATTAAACCGTTCTTTCCCTCGCCTGATGTTAACAAAATATCCTTCCTCGCCCGATGTTAACAAAATTTTCCTTCACTTGGTGCAAAATAGGGCTACCCATTCCAGTATGGCTATTCACCATTGATTTTGCCTCACCATCAAATTTGTACCCTCGAATGTCTCACACGCTCACAGCAGTGTCCGATTACTATTAAGTTTTTGCAGTTTACAGCTCACTGCTTCAGAGGTTAAATGTACAAGAAACAGATTCGAATACGGCACTAAAGCAATACACCTGATTAACCTATCACCGTATGGATACGTGTTTTAACGCATCTGCGACCAGTGCAGGATCTCCACTTTTCACTTTTGAATTCATTAAAGAATTTCTAAATGAAAAGCGAAAAGTGGAGATCCTGATCAACCTGCACTACTGCACGGATGTGCAGGCTGATCTGGATCTGCACTGGTCACAGTTGCGTTAAAACACGTATCCATGTGGTAATGGGTTAACAGTTTCAAACAGGGCTAAAATCTGTCCCTTTTACTGAGTTTCTTACGAGTAAAATATTGCCGACCACTTATCTCTGCTTAAACTTCTATGTACAAAACCCGATATGTGGCCCAGTTTTACTTTAACAACTGATTTAAACCTTTAAGACTGAATAAAATATACTTTTAAACAAAACTTGTACCGTCCCCTTAAAACATATCCAGATATTTCATCAAGTGTTTTGCTTAGCCCGTGCACCAAGAGCAATTCATTTTAGATATTTAAAAATGTTTGAAGTGTTTACACTAATATATTTTACAATACAAAGGAGAAAAAAAGAAAATAATGCCTAAGCCTTAAGGGGCACAAATTCGTGGTGATACAGTTTGTGTTGAATGCTGACAGGATTTCTTCAGTAAAAACTGTGAACAGTACACATGCCAAGAGACAGCTATGCTGTTTCTGTTTCATGATATACTAGATGATTCTACTGGTTCTCTCTTGACGGCAAGGCACCATAGTCAAAATATACTGTAGCTGATTGAATCAGAGATATTTTCCCAGAATCCCACTTTAAATAGCTAGACATATTTAAAGGAACAGCATTATTTCATTACCCTAAGTAATTTACCCACATTACATTATGATTTGAACTAAAAGGTACCCATGCTTGTCATTTAGGAGAAAGTTGATAGTTATGAATTACCGTAAGTACGAGTTGACATTAATAGCCTCGTTGAGATATCTTACAAAAGGCTATTGTTCTCACTTCAACATTTTTTAAGTTACAGTAATTACAGCATGAGACCAAAACGCAAGAAGCAGAGAAAGATCGGTTTACACGATAATTCCAGCCCAGACTACCTGCACATACAGGACTTTGGAGAAAAGGGTAAAAGAATTAATGTATTCGGGTATGCTGAAGCTACTCTGATAGTAAAGAAACACACTGTACCGATATGTGATATATTGCAATGTAATTTTCATCACATACTGGACAGGGAGCTCAGTTAGGTTTCAAAATTTTCATTGATCATAAAATATTTGGAATCCGTATGTAAATTCTATACTTGCAAGTACAGACTTTTAGTGTTATGTCTTAACCCATTACTCCATGGATGCGCATTTAATCACATGTGCAACCAGTGTAGATCCAGATCAGCCTGCACATCCGTCTAAAGGACAAAATTGCATTTTTGCAAAATTTGGATTTGAAGTAGATGGAAAATCATGATTTTTTCAAAAAGTCTTGACCTGTCAGAAACTAGTTATTATCAGTTGCTACTATTATAGATATCTTAATTCATTGCCCAAACTAATCAAAAAAGGCAATGGTTGACATGCAACCCTAATTTTGACCTTAGTCCTACCTTTGTGTATTTTATTCTACAACAGGGGCGGCAAAATTACTTATTATCTGAATTACTTTCTTGTCCACAATGGCCGACTGTCAATATGAACTTTAAAGTTAAAATTCTTGAAAATTTCACTTGTACGTATCTGCCTTGAGACAAGCTGCCACTCCTGTTAACCATGACTTATTGGTTGCTTTGCTTGTTTTTGAAGATACAACTTTAAGGGCAGTTGATCTCAGGTGAGAGATAACCTCTTGTTATAAAGTCACCATCATTCTTGATAATATAGCATAGTTACCATAGTTTTTGGAATGTATAGCATTTTGTGACTTCCTGATATAATTTATTTAAGGGCGAGGAATTGTGGCTTCAGAAAGAATAACTGAAGGAAGTTTTGTTGTCATTTATTCTGGAAAGAGGACTCATACAGAGCCAGCAGGTGATGACACGTATGTGTATGAAATAATGAGGAAAAAGCCAGTTTGGTAAGAAGTGTTACAATCTTTCAGATTTGATAAGATACCTTTCTCTGTATGACACTATACGCCCGCTTGAAAAACAGGGCGTATTATGCAAACACCCATGGTGGGCTAGTGGCGTCCGGTTTGGTGTCCACTCTCTAATTCTAACAGTTTTTATCTGATCTTCACCAAACTTGGTGAAAATGTTTGTTGGCATAAGATCTTAGCCAAGATTGATAAGCAGCCGAATCGCACCAGGCATCCTTCAAGTGATTTATTGAAAATTGGCTAAATAAATATTGTCCGCTCTCTTACTCAAACAGTTTTCAACCGATCTTCACCAAACTTGGTGAAAATGTTTGTTGGCATAAGGTCTTGCTCAAGTTAGATAACCAGCCCAATCACACCAGGCATTCTAGAGTTATTGCCCTTGAATCATTGAAAATTGACTAAATAAACAGTGTCCGCTCTCTAATTTAAACAGTTTTAAACCGATCTTCATCAAACTTGCTGAAAGTGTTTGTGGGCAATAGTTCAAAGGTCACGTGGGTCCTTGTATTTTAATTTGCTATGAGGGGCATATTTTGTGACATTCTTCCTCTCTTGTAGGCACCTGCAGTGTTGTTTACAACGAAATTTGTTAGTATTAGGGCTGTAACGAATACACTAAGGGGCTTAATACGATACGTATCACGAATACAGGGTGACGAATACGAATATTTATTCATGAATATGAATGCTATACTAAAATCATTGAACAAGTGGACATTATATTGCTTTTGCCAACGATATATTACAGTCTGCTGACTAGATAATACTACTTTCTTTGTACTCAAAAACACTGTGAAATTATATACTGAAATAATACTGTTCAAACGTAAAAAAACACTGAGTAAACATGTAACTTAAAGAGCTCTGGGTTCAAATGACTAGAACTGTTTAGTAAAAAATGACTAGACACGACTATAGAGTAAAGAGGATCTACGATTTCAATGGTTTCCTCGATGCTAGACATGTTGTTGATGTAGACGGTTTTTGGGTGTCGTAAAATGGGAATTTCCAGTTGTTGAAATCAAATTTTAATTGAATGTGAAGTTTAAATGAATTCAATCAGTTTAAAACCCAGAAAGTTATGAAAATCATTTATTCAATTGTAAACTAACATCAAATATTGGCCCGACGACTTCTTAAATATATGTCATGAAAATATCTGTCATTTGTTGTGGGTGGGGTATTACGACGAAATAGTGCAAAATGCGCTATGAAACGGAAACGTTTTCAGTAGATTTCATCTGTTTTAGGTAAATTCAAATGATTTTAGTTTAAATCATGCAATTTTTATCCATATTCGTAAATATTCGGTTCGGCACATGGCGAATAACGAATACAATTCGGACAAAACTGTATTCGACTAAATCGAATATTCGAATGTATCGTTTCAGCCCTAGTTAGTATGTCATGAAAGTGATTAGGAGAATGAGAAGTTTTTCTTATTATTCTTCAATAATAATTATGCAAATTTCAGTCATCATTTTAAATGCCATGAATGGCTTTTGATACTGTAACAGTAAATACTTTGGCTTGGGGTATTATTAAATGCCAAAAAGAATGCCTTTCTGCTTATATGAAAGTCAGTCTATTTTTATGCCCCTGAAGGGTGGCATATTAAAATTGCCCGTCCGTCTGTGCGGTCCCTACTTACAAATTCGTGTCCAGACTGTAACTTTGTCATGCATTGAAGGATTTTAAAATAACTTAGCACAAATGTCTAGCACATCAAGACGACGTGTTGCGTGTAAGACCCACGTCCCTACCTCAAAGGTCAAGGTCACACATAGAGTTTGAAAGTAATGGAATCCTGTATATATGCACACATTCGTGTCCGGACTATAACTTTGTCATGCATTGATTGATTTAAAAATAACTTGGCACAAATGTCTAGTACATCAAGCCGATGTGTCCCATGGATTTTAAAATTACATACCACACATTATTGAGCACATGGAGAGGACAAAGACTGTGAGACACCTCTTTCGGGGGCATTCGTCACTTGTGAGGGACAGCTCTTGTTTCTGCTCTATTTGTAGTTTCTCAAGGATTCATGACAAAAAGTGCATTTAATGATCTCTTTGTTTTACATACCTGATGAATCTTTTAAGCCTAATAAGTTACCGTCCACTTGCAAATTAGTTTTTTTTTCCGACTGGTCACATGCTGGTAGTCAAGCCACAAATCTGCATGTAAGCAAGCATTATTGTATGGATATAAATATTTTATACTAATTTATTATAAGCCCTGCACAACATCAAGTCAGTGTGATCTTGTGCGCTCAATTCTTGAAAACCCCTTGATATAATTTGATGAAACTTCACAGAAAGAAGTGAATTGAATTAAACCTAGTTGTGTATGCGGCATATATCAAGTTTGCTTGGAAACCTTTTCACTGAGTTGTGGGACTTTGTTTTGCATTTTCTTCACAATACAGTATACATAGAGGGATAAGTATTTAAGCCCCGATCTCACATTCACTGTGACGGCCCTGGTTCCTCCTGGTAAACATTAGACGGTATACCTGTATGAACCGTGACATTTAAAATAATGTAAGTTGGATCTCATATTCCCAATGGTGTCCCTGTAAACCTCCGATAATGAAGCAGAATCTATAATTTGACCCCGGTTTAGTCCCGGTATGACACCGGATATCCACAGTGATTGTCCAGCGTGAACCTGATTGATCCCAGTGTAATCCAGAGTGACCCAGGTCGTAGCCAGTAGTGCCTGGATGACTGCCGGTATCATCCCATTATAGCCCGGCTGTGATTTGGTGACACACCGGCGCCTATCGTAAGTTTCCCTACCACCAACGGTACAAGACGGAGCCATACCGTGTTGTCGCCTGCCCTATGCTGTCCCGGGGCCGGAGTTGGCCTCAGCTCTTCCGCGTATAAACTGATTGCCAGTGACCCGAACATCACAGTTGAGTCAGTAGACACACGGTGGATATCCGGTGTTACCAAGGAAATTGCCGGCATTGCACCAAAGCTCTATCATGTATAAAGTGATTGCCGGTGACCGCTGATAACTACAGAATATCACGGTAGACACAAGGTGGATATCCGATGTTACCTCAGAAATTGACAGCATAGCACTGATATTGCATGGAATATGCTGGTTTGAGCAATCGTCCTGTGATTCTGGCTGTATCAAACATTTTAAAACAACCGGGGCCGTTTGCTGGTTCGACAAGGTTCACAAAGGATCTTTCCGGCCATTCACGGAATTGTCAAGGTTGTCAGGATAAACCGGGAGACCAAAGCATGGCAGTGAGATCGCGGCTTTAGCATAGTTGTGCATAGTGCATATAAAGTTCTGTTTAACTTTGACTTTGCCTTTTTACCTTACATGTACCATACAGTATACATAAGGGGTTTCGATAGAGTAATTTTATACCTCAAAAGGCTTCACTTTTACTATTGTAACAATGTATCTATAGATGAAGTTCATGAAAATGTAATGTTTGATTTACTGATTTAGGATTGATGCAACATTTGATGACGGCTCGTATGGAAGGCTCATCAATGATAACCATGTATCTCCCAACCTGATAGTGAAGGTTGTAAAAGTGAAAGGGGAAGACTACCCAGCATTCTACGCAAACAGGGAAATCATGGAAGGAGAGGAAATAACCTATGATTATGGTGGTGGATACTATCCATGGAGAAATGTTAGTTTTGTCTTGTATTCATCTATTAATGGATTTTAAATGACAGTGGTCTCTGATAAAATAAAACATTTCCTGTTTATAGTTTCAAGCTTTTCAAATAAAGTTAGATTTTAATATTTCTTATGCTTAAAAGACTGACCAACAAGACTAGTGAATGTTAATTCTGTTTGCTAAAAATGTTTTAATGCTTGCTTTTATCGACAGCATGAAACATCAGATACGAAGTTATCAAGTATGTATGTACTGACAGTTACTGTTATTGATATTTCAGTTCACTTTGATTTTTTCGTTTTGTGTTTTTTATATGCCCAAAGAGACGTGTTATGTTATATCCCCTATCAGTCCGTCTGTTAGCAAATTCTTGTGCGGATAACTCCTCATTCGTTATTGAACGGAATTTGATCTAACTTTCAGGGATGATTCACTTTGACATATAGTTGTGCATAACGGAGATAATTTTTTGATCTGCCCTTGTTCAGCAGTTTTATGGCCCTTTGTTACTTTACATAAGCAAATTCTTGTGTGGATAACTCCTCATTCATTATTGAATTTGTTAAAACGTTCAGGGATGACTGACCTTGACATGTAGTTGTGCATAAGGGAGATAATTTTTGGATCCGTCCTTTTTCAGCAGAATTATGGCCCTTTTTATTTTACATAGAGTTTTACAAGGAAATTCTTTTGCAGATAACTTGCTTTGGAACTGTCAACACCCTTCAGGCGTGTTTTGCTCCGCCTAGCAGTGCTCTTCAACTTTTTTTAAACAAGGTTTTTGAAGAAGAAACTGGTTGTTTGTTTGTTTGTTTGTTTGTTTTACCAAAGTACCTGGGAAGTACTAGAACTTGACCTTATCCTCTATATAAGAAACTGCCAACATTCGCACCTAAAGGGACATGATGGTCATAGGATGGCTCAACCACTAAATATTATTATGCAAGTCCTTACATAGACATGAGATCCTGCTGCTTAAAGTGTAAAAGTCCCTTGGTCCTCGGTATGTTGTTATATTGCAACATTAAGTAAGGGCATTTGTTTGAGCAACCATAAGCAGTTTCATTTTTACATTTCCTTGAATACTTGATTTTGATTGAAGAATACAGAGGAGTTTATGTGCCTATTGGCCAGTCATTCAGTTTATTGACTGATTGATATGCTTGATGATCAAAGTCTTCCAATTTTTTTAGTAATTTAGTTAAAAGATTGACATTCCATGAAGTGTACATGTAGTTGTGCTAGACATATTTCTCGGGATTGATCCAAGCATTGTAGTAGAATGCCATTACTCTCACAAAAAATTAATGGTTCTTTGGCCCTCTTGTTAATCTTAGTATTGCGTTGCCTTGTGATACTAACAGTTTGAGGACTTGGCAGTATTACACAGTGCAAAATACAGAAGTTCTTTTTGGCTTATAGCAATACTATCTGAAGAAATGTAAGGATGGAGTTAATACTTTAGTAATATTCTACAGTGGAGCAGGGCAATCAGGCTGTAAATTGGTGCGCTGTAGAGGCTGGCAAAGATCAGACACTTGGTAAAGAATCTCCACTGGCCAACTCTGATGTTACACCTACAAAAGATGACCCAAACCAAGAGAGCATGGAATCAGAGGACCTAGAACAGCCAGAGAAAGGTATTAACATGTTTGTTTTTCGGAAAGCTTATTCATTCATGGAAATGTTTAAAATCTAAAGATTGAAGGCCTAGAACTTCTGAAATTTTGCATTTTCAATAATTTGGTGGTATTTTAAAAGGATTAATAAAATTCTGTCCCTGCATTAATTGAAAAGTGTAATACTTTAATAATATTCTACAGTGGAGCAGAGCAATCAGGCTGCTAATTGGTGCGCTGTAGAGGCTGGCAAAGATCAGACACTTGGTAAAGAATCTCCACTGGCCAACTCTGATGTTACACCTACAAAAGATGACCAAAACCGAGAGAGCCTGGAATCAGAGGACCTAGAACAGCCAGAGAAAGGTATTAACATGTTTTTTGTGAAATGAAGTTTGTGTTGTGGTGTTCTATGTTTTTGTTGTTTTATTGTGATTGTGCTTTTGTTCTATTTAATTGATATAGTGTGTAATTGGCAACTCCATTCCAACAAAATAATCATTAAGGTGTCAGTGCAAGTGTTATGGTAATTGAAATTATGTAACACATGTTATTAGAAATGGACTTGTGACAAGGTTACATTTCTTGTCTAATAATATTGCATTAAGAAACAGCAAATACTAGTATCAAGGAATTAACAAAAAGCTAACTGTGGAATGGAAACCCTATACCACATGTCCTCCTCTTTCTTTGACTAGTTGAAATATTATTATGCAAGTCCTTACATAGACATGAGATCCTGCTGCTTAAAGTGTAAAAGTCCCTTGGTCCTCGGTATGTTGTTATATTGCAACATTAAGTAAGGGCATTTGTTTGAGCAACCATAAGCAGTTTCATTTTTACATTTCCTTGAATACTTGATTTTGATTGAAGAATACAGAGGAGTTTATGTGCCTATTGGCCAGTCATTCAGTTTATTGACTGATTGATATGCTTGATGATCAAAGTCTTCCAATTTTTTTAGTAATTTAGTTAAAAGATTGACATTCCATGAAGTGTACATGTAGTTGTGCTAGACATATTTCTCGGGATTGATCCAAGCATTGTAGTAGAATGCCATTACTCTCACAAAAAATTAATGGTTCTTTGGCCCTCTTGTTAATCTTAGTATTGCGTTGCCTTGTGATACTAACAGTTTGAGGACTTGGCAGTATTACACAGTGCAAAATACAGAAGTTCTTTTTGGCTTATAGCAATACTATCTGAAGAAATGTAAGGATGGAGTTAATACTTTAGTAATATTCTACAGTGGAGCAGGGCAATCAGGCTGTAAATTGGTGCGCTGTAGAGGCTGGCAAAGATCAGACACTTGGTAAAGAATCTCCACTGGCCAACTCTGATGTTACACCTACAAAAGATGACCCAAACCAAGAGAGCATGGAATCAGAGGACCTAGAACAGCCAGAGAAAGGTATTAACATGTTTGTTTTTCGGAAAGCTTATTCATTCATGGAAATGTTTAAAATCTAAAGATTGAAGGCCTAGAACTTCTGAAATTTTGCATTTTCAATAATTTGGTGGTATTTTAAAAGGATTAATAAAATTCTGTCCCTGCATTAATTGAAAAGTGTAATACTTTAATAATATTCTACAGTGGAGCAGAGCAATCAGGCTGCTAATTGGTGCGCTGTAGAGGCTGGCAAAGATCAGACACTTGGTAAAGAATCTCCACTGGCCAACTCTGATGTTACACCTACAAAAGATGACCAAAACCGAGAGAGCCTGGAATCAGAGGACCTAGAACAGCCAGAGAAAGGTATTAACATGTTTTTTGTGAAATGAAGTTTGTGTTGTGGTGTTCTATGTTTTTGTTGTTTTATTGTGATTGTGCTTTTGTTCTATTTAATTGATATAGTGTGTAATTGGCAACTCCATTCCAACAAAATAATCATTAAGGTGTCAGTGCAAGTGTTATGGTAATTGAAATTATGTAACACATGTTATTAGAAATGGACTTGTGACAAGGTTACATTTCTTGTCTAATAATATTGCATTAAGAAACAGCAAATACTAGTATCAAGGAATTAACAAAAAGCTAACTGTGGAATGGAAACCCTATACCACATGTCCTCCTCTTTCTTTGACTAGTTGAAATATTATTATGCAAGTCCTTACATAGACATGAGATCCTGCTGCTTAAAGTGTAAAAGTCCCTTGGTCCTCGGTATGTTGTTATATTGCAACATTAAGTAAGGGCATTTGTTTGAGCAACCATAAGCAGTTTCATTTTTACATTTCCTTGAATACTTGATTTTGATTGAAGAATACAGAGGAGTTTATGTGCCTATTGGCCAGTCATTCAGTTTATTGACTGATTGATATGCTTGATGATCAAAGTCTTCCAATTTTTTTAGTAATTTAGTTAAAAGATTGACATTCCATGAAGTGTACATGTAGTTGTGCTAGACATATTTCTCGGGATTGATCCAAGCATTGTAGTAGAATGCCATTACTCTCCAAAAAATTAATGGTTCTTTGGCCCTCTTGTTAATCTTAGTATTGCGTTGCCTTGTGATACTAACAGTTTGAGGACTTGGCAGTATTACACAGTGCAAAATACAGAAGTTCTTTTTGGCTTATAGCAATACTATCTGAAGAAATGTAAGGATGGAGTTAATACTTTAGTAATATTCTACAGTGGAGCAGGGCAATCAGGCTGTAAATTGGTGCGCTGTAGAGGCTGGCAAAGATCAGACACTTGGTAAAGAATCTCCACTGGCCAACTCTGATGTTACACCTACAAAAGATGACCCAAACCAAGAGAGCATGGAATCAGAGGACCTAGAACAGCCAGAGAAAGGTATTAACATGTTTGTTTTTTGGAAAGCTTATTCATTCATGGAAATGTTTAAAATCTAAAGATTGAAGGCCTAGAACTTCTGAAATTTTGCATTTTCAATAATTTGGTGGTATTTTAAAAGGATTAATAAAATTCTGTCCCTGCATTAATTGAAAAGTGTAATACTTTAATAATATTCTACAGTGGAGCAGAGCAATCAGGCTGCTAATTGGTGCGCTGTAGAGGCTGGCAAAGATCAGACACTTGGTAAAGAATCTCCACTGGCCAACTCTGATGTTACACCTACAAAAGATGACCAAAACCGAGAGAGCCTGGAATCAGAGGACCTAGAACAGCCAGAGAAAGGTATTAACATGTTTTTTTGTGAAATGAAGTTTGTGTTGTGGTGTTCTATGTTTTTGTTGTTTTATTGTGATTGTGCTTTTGTTCTATTTAATTGATATAGTGTGTAATTGGCAACTCCATTCCAACAAAATAATCATTAAGGTGTCAGTGCAAGTGTTATGGTAATTGAAATTATGTAACACATGTTATTAGAAATGGACTTGTGACAAGGTTACATTTCTTGTCTAATAATATTGCATTAAGAAACAGCAAATACTAGTATCAAGGAATTAACAAAAAGCCAACTGTGGAATGGAAACCCTATACCACATGTCCTCCTCTTTCTTTGACTAGTTGAAATATTATTATGCAAGTCCTTACATAGACATGAGATCCTGCTGCTTAAAGTGTAAAAGTCCCTTGGTCCTCGGTATGTTGTTATATTGCAACATTAAGTAAGGGCATTTGTTTGAGCAACCATAAGCAGTTTCATTTTTACATTTCCTTGAATACTTGATTTTGATTGAAGAATACAGAGGAGTTTATGTGCCTATTGGCCAGTCATTCAGTTTATTGACTGATTGATATGCTTGATGATCAAAGTCTTCCAATTTTTTTAGTAATTTAGTTAAAAGATTGACATTCCATGAAGTGTACATGTAGTTGTGCTAGACATATTTCTCGGGATTGATCCAAGCATTGTAGTAGAATGCCATTACTCTCACAAAAAATTAATGGTTCTTTGGCCCTCTTGTTAATCTTAGTATTGCGTTGCCTTGTGATACTAACAGTTTGAGGACTTGGCAGTATTACACAGTGCAAAATACAGAAGTTCTTTTTGGCTTATAGCAATACTATCTGAAGAAATGTAAGGATGGAGTTATAATACTTTAATAATATTCTACAGTGGAGCAGGGCAATCAGGCTGTAAATTGGTGTGCTGTAGAGGCTGGCAAAGATCAGACACTTGGTAAAGAATCTCCACTGGCCAACTCTTATGTTACACCTACAAAAGATGACCCAAACCAAGAGAGCATGGAATCAGAGGACCTAGAACAGCCAGA
Source organism: Saxidomus purpurata (assembly GCA_022818135.1). Taxonomy (NCBI): domain Eukaryota; kingdom Metazoa; phylum Mollusca; class Bivalvia; order Venerida; family Veneridae; genus Saxidomus; species Saxidomus purpurata. The sequence continues at coordinate 16,427 of JAFMSR010001713.1, forward strand.
GAAAGGTATTAACATGTTTGTTTTTCGGAAAGCTTATTCATTCATGGAAATGTTTAAAATCTAAAGATTGAAGGCCTAGAACTTTGTATTTTCAATAATTTGGTGGTCCTCTAAAAGGATTAATAATTGGCCATGATTTATTTTACTCATTGCAGGAAAAGTTTATTTGCATACAAACTATTATGTTTTATTTCTTTTGTAGGTTATTGTAAAAGAGTTTTTGTTTGTTCAGGAAACAGAAAAATAAAGGTATTTCAGTTTTATGATAACAGTTTACTTCATTTTGACAATTTCTGAATTTAATCTTTATTTGTAAAAAAAATGCTTGCAGCATATTTAACATTTTTGCCAAGAAACTTGTTAAATAAACCTAACAGTTTTTCTCTACTTTTATACCCCCAAAGAATGGCATATGCATGAAGTAATCAGACTGTTTGTCTGTCCGTTTCCACTTCATGTCTTCTCCATATCTCCCATATGCTTTAACTTGTGTTTAATGTTCACCTCACCAAGGCAATGTCCAAAACCCATGGGCCACTTCCATCAGACCAAAGTTCAAGGTCACAGCTTAACTTAATAAGGTAACAGATTTGAGCCTTGATTTTGTTTTTGCTCCTTATCTTCTAAAGGCTTGAAGGATTTTCAAATGTTCACCTTATCAAGACAATGGGCAACACTTGTGTGTCACTTCCAGCAGCTCATGGTCATCACAGCTCAAGGTCAAAGAGTTGGGCCTCAATTTTGATGTACACCACATTTCTCCTGAATGCCTATAAAGATTTTTTTTTTCATAAGACTTTTGTCAAATATTCACTTCACCAAGGTGATGTGCAGACTTGATCTCTTTTTAACTGCAAACATGGGGCCTTGTACATGATGGCTGCACACTTTGGGAGGCATAGTCAGTTTCACTGACATCTCTTGTTTTGTCATGGCTGTCTGTTAGTCTTCCAAAATTTATGCTACCTTAAAAAAATTCGAGTTGAGGTCTTGAGATTGAAGGAGATATATCATCAGCAGATCAAGGACTGGAAGGGCATAGATGAAGGAAGCCACAGTCATGTTCTTGTATCAAATTTCAGTTTTGTTCCTATGAGACTTGAGAAGTCAGTTTGTTTTATGGGCCCTTTATAAATGTTTTCAGAACAAGCTGGTTGAACTTGTTACAAGATGTGGGGGGAATATGCTTCAGAGTTCCAGACTAATACTACGCATGTTATCATGCAAGCAGGTATGGCTTTTATTATTAAGTGATTTAGCTTAAGTTCTAGCAAATCATGTAAGGTTTTTCAGTTACATAAGTATTTCCCCTCTCTTTACCAGGGCATTTATCATTAAGTCGACTGCTATTTTGTAAGGTTGCTGGACAAATTAAGCGGTAGTTGTAGTTTGGCCTTGAATTCAGACAGAATTTGTACATTCTGTTAATATTTTGTTATGAAAGAGAAAGGTGAGGAAATCATTAGCTATTGAAAGAATTCTTGCTTTCAGCTGAGGAGAAATGTGTGTAGATACAATGTATAAGCAATGCTTTGTACATGTATTTCAGATACAGAACGTTTCTGTGACAGAACAGTAAAATACTTCTTAGGCATTGCTCATCACTGCTGGATTCTTGACCACCTGTACATAAATAAGTGTTTAGAAGCAGGGTACTTTTTGCCAGAGGTGAGAAACATTCTTTGAAAGTGTCAGTGATTATGTCTCCCTGGAGAGACACAGTGATTTGTAATTGTCTGTCTGTTGTGAAACTTTTGTCTTTGCACTTCTCTTAACCCATTACTCCATGGACACGCTTTTAATCACATGTGCGACCAGTGTAGATCCAAATCAGCCTGCACATCTCTGATCGGGATCTGCACTGTTAAGGGTAATGTAAAGGGTTCAGCTACTGTTGGGATTTTCTTTGTGTCTTGTTGAGAGATTCAGGAGCAAGGCTTTTTTGCACTCGCTCCGATGTTAGCGGGTTAAAGTTTTTGATATATAGTCAGATATTATTGATCATAAATGTTTGGAATGATACACCTTAAGCTAATTTTTGCAGAGTCTACACATCCAGTATCAGCAGTCCAACACTTAGATAATCATGTATAAGGTTGGATTTTGTAAACAATAGAAATATATGATGATGGTATTTGGCCCATGTGATGAAATTTAGGCCTTGGAAGTTGTTATATTGTTTTTATCTTCTTTGTAACAGTCCAGAGTTTTTTCCTGAATTTTTTCATCGTGTTTTATGTTGTCCCAATAATGATTAATTGATTTGCAGGAAGAGTATGAAATCTTGGGGGATATTGACTTTCCAGCAGGACTTGGTGCATTATTGTCAAGACAATCTAAAAGGAAGATACTGAGAGGTGTGAATATAAAAATCTCTGGAGAATCACCGGATTTGCCTAAAGGTACTTTTATTTAAGAAATACTATGGTAACTGAGTTTGGTTTTCATAGAATAACTTTAGTTGGAGTTCTTATGTGCGTAAGAATATATCACGAAGGTCAGAGTGCTATATAATTACTCATAACAACAATGAACGTACAATAACTAGGTCATAGGTTCAGTCAATAGAAAAAAACGTCTGTTGATGACGCAGGGTCACTTGGCCCTCTTGTTTAATTACCTGCCTTTATTGAATTTTCTTGTGCAAGCCAGAAGTCATAATGAATTGAATTTTTTCAAATTGCACACAGGATTTGATAATGCTTCCTCCCTTTTGTTTGCAGTATGTTTTTACTACAGTTGTAAAGGGGTAGGGGCAGGTTTTATCACCAAAATTATTCTTTTTTGTGATGAAGCAGTAGGATTGTAAGCCTGAAGACCTAAGGTACTAAGCAGAGCTATTGTTCACAGAAATATGTATGTGTATTTTAATGTAATAAATGCTCAATATTTTGTAGAGGCAGTGAAGAATATTATTCTGTCATTGGGAGGAGGGCTTGGACAAAACAGCTCATTCGTCATGTCCTTAGATGGAATGGGTTAGTTACCATTTATAACTATATTTTTAGCTAAGTTGTTTTGAGATTAGCATCAAATTTCTGTTCTAGGTTTTGATTCAAGTTTTCATGGTCACATAATCTCATAGACTGCACATGTATAAAATTGAAACTTCACACAAGGCCTCACAGTCAACAAACCTGTTTGACTAAGACCATTTAGTGCAAATTTTATGTACATGTATTATCAGCGATATATCTCTGGATATAGATATGGACCTTATTATGCCCCCACCACCTGGGGAGGGGGGCATACTTCTGTCCGTTGATCACATCCTTGTTACCTGAACTCCTCATTCATTATCTGACACAATTTCTTCAAACTTTCAAAAATTATCATTTAACAATAATGATCTTTAGATGGACTTCACAATTAAAATATAGATCTCAGCAAATGTATGTTATTCACACCTTGATCTCTGTTATTGTGATATGTTTATTCGTCTTTGAAACTACAGCACATATTGACAATGTTGTTGACTGGTAGGGGATGTCTGTATTGCCACTGCAATACCTGATCACTTATAAATATAACAACCATCTAAGGAGATGCTTTCTGGTTTTTAAAATGTTACTTGGACTTTGTACCTTCTCAGTTATGCTGCCAAATAAAAATCACTGACCTTGATGAAATATTTAAATGGAAAGATACAGAAGGGCTTTTTGAATTTCCAGATAACTTTGATCAGGACATGTAGAAAAATATCAACTTTTGTTACAGGTGGACCAAATACAGTGCTCAAAGATTGGTTATTTGACTGTCTAAGTACGTTCACATATTTAGATGTTGATACATATTACAGGTATGTGACATTCACTGGTTCAGATTTGAACTGCTGTTGGTTGTACGCTCCCTTCCCCCCATCCCCCTCTCCCCACCCCACCCCACTATGGGGTTGGTGGAAATTTAGTTTTAAATGAGTAACAGAAAGTAGACCTCAAAAAATATTTATATAATGACTTTTTAAGTTTTAGCTCAGCTATTCATAAAATAGTACAAGCTATTTTACTCACCCAAGCGTTGTCATCAGCATCACACTTTTGTTTAAAGTTTTGCGTGCAAGCATATATCTTCATATACAGTAGAGAGATTGCATTAAAAAATTTTGTATAGTGTTCTAAGCCATTGACCTCGCAGTAATGGACAGGTCCAATAAATCTGACTTGAATTTTAGCAAAGTTATGCCCCTTTTTGGACTTAGAAATTCTGGTTCATGATAGTTTAGGAAAGTTATGTCCTGTTGAGGACTCGCTAAGATTTCACTATCAATACGCTAGAAAAGTCAAGCACTGGCTGTCTTATGGGCTGCTCTGTTCTACTAAAGATTGAGTTTAAGCTCTTGAACATCTATGTTGCCCATAGGTATCTATTAACTAGACAACAGCACACATTATTTATTACTCCTCTATAATGTCTGAATCAGTATTGTATATACATAGTGACAACTGGTATAGTATAGACTGTTCACTTTTAAAAACACACTTTTAGTCTTACTGTATCATTATCCTATTTGCAGTGGGAAGCATTCCAACAATGAGAGGGGTGAGGCTGACAGTGATGATGTCATGGAGTTCACTACCAATAGTGATGATGATGATGATTTAGATAAGGATTATGTTCCAGAAAGTGATCGTTATTCAAGTGATTGTTATTCAAGTGATTGTTATTCAAGTGACGAGGATGTAAATGAAAACCAAGCAGATATTGAGTGTTCAGACAGCAATTTATCAGTAATAATGCCAATGGTAAATGCCAAACAAGCTCATAACAATACAAATCTGCCATATGATGACGTTGGGGATAAGAACATTAACCAAAGCAAAGCAGATGCTTTCAGTACAAGTGACACAGACATGGAAGTAGTGCAAAATACTGAGCAAACTAGTGGGAGCAAGCCAGATGATGACAGTGTGCATAAGGAAAGAATAGAACATGGACAGTCATCCACTGGTAATCTCAGCAAAGCTGGAAGACGAATATATGTCACCAAAAGCAAGAAAAAAGCAGATGGCAAAAGAATATGGGATAAGAAACATGTTTGTGTGTTTTGTGAGAAACAGTATTCTAAACTTGCTAGGCATTTGGAGCAGAAGCATTCCACTGAAATAGAGGTTCAAAGAGCTTTAGCATATGAAAAAAAATCAAAAAAGAGGAAAGAGGAATGGAAAAGTCTGATGCAAAAAGGTGACTTTGCACACAATATCAAAGTTTTTGAGAAAGGGCAGGGTGAAATTATTCCATGCAAAAGGCCAACAAATGAAGCAGAAGGAACATCATATGTTCAGTGTAAGGAGTGTTTTGGGACATACCTAGCTTGTGATTTATGGAGACACATAAAAAATGCACACCCAGATAAAAAGTCAAATGGAAAGTCTTCAAATCATCATCAAATAGAAAGTGCATCATTAATGCCTGTGTCTGATGTTGCTATGCAAGAGTTCAGAGAAAAGATATTAGACAGACTGGCCAATGATGAAATTTCCTTAATTGCTCGATCTGATTACGATATAGTAGTATTTGGTCAAAGGAAGTTTATAAAGCATGCTCGGAATACGCATTATTTTGGATACATTCGACAGAAAATGAGAGAATTGGGTCGTTTTGTGCAGTCAGCAAGAGAAGCTGATTCTTCAATAACTTCCTTGAAGGATTGTATTGATCCCATAAAGTTTCAAGTCTGTGTCACTGCAGTAAAGAATTTGTGTGGTTACAGCAGTTCAACTTCTTTGTTTGATATTCCATCATTAGCCAAGAACATAGGACATTCTTTGCATAAAGTTGCACGTAAAATAAAGACCCATGCCATGGCTAAAGGTAATAAAGTACTTCAAGAAAAGGCTGAAATGTTCATTGACATGTACAAAGAGGATTGGGATGTTGAGGTAAGTCATGCGGCTTTGGAATCTCTTGAGATTCGGAAATACAACAAACCTATGAGAATTCCTCTAACTGAGGATCTGAAAACTTTATCATCATACCTGAAAAAGAAAGCAGAGGCAATTATGGCTATGACTGAAATAACACAGGAGGAGTTCAGAGATCTCAGTGAGGTCACTTTGGCACAAGTGGTACTTTTCAATAAACGGAGAGCAGGAGAAGCTGAAAGACTTGAAGTAAAACAGTACCTTGATGGTGTACAGCACAGTAAAACTCCGCAGACTGAGATTCTTGAATCCCTTTCTCCACTTGAAAAAAAGCTAGCAGAAGTAATTGACAGGGTAGAGTTGAGGGGTAAACGAGGTAGGCGTGTCGCAATTCTACTTACACAAAACTTGAAAACACAGTTGGATTTCCTCCTTAAAAACAGATCCTGTGGTAATATTAGCATTGAGAATATGTATATGTTTGCCCGGCCTGGTGAGTCATCAACACCAATTAGAGCAACTGATGTTCTAAGGAAATATTCGTCAATATGTGGAGCTAAGCAACCAGAGACATTGACCAGCACTGGCTTCCGAAAACATGTGGCAACAATCTCCCAGATGCTGAACTTGAAAGATAATGAGCTTGATGTTCTGGCAGGTTTCCTAGGGCATGATATAAGAGTACATAGGGAGTTTTATCGATTGCCAGAAAGCACTATTCAGGTTAGTTTATTGCAATAGTCGCTATTTGTTCCAAGAGTTTTGGATGGTAAATGAAAGGTTGAAACATTTGTGCAGCCAGTCTGTCATGTTCTGTTATCAGTAGGAGAACTTGTATTTGTAAAACATTTTGATCAATTAACTGAAACTAAGTTAACAAACTTAACAGGTTAGCAATGGCAGTTGATTAAGGACATACAGAAAGCTGAGAGAGAAAAAAGCTTTAACTTGCTAAGTAATTTGTCCTTACTAAAGGCTTAAATTATCATTTGTACTATGTGTCCAACAACTTGCTTAATGAGGACTTCTAAGGTGTGTTTACACATTTTCAGTGGAAGGATTTGGTATCACTGTAAGGACTTAATACTAGGGATGTCAACGAATACCCAAATTGGTATTCGGATATTCGGTCAGCCTTCCGAACAATTATCCGGATATTCGGTCTTTTAATGTACTAAATTTGATACGTTTTTGATCAATTTGTCACATATTTTCGTGATAATAAATTTATAGCTTACGGTTACCCTAACCAGGCAAATATATACTTTCCAGAGAACTTACTTTTATATATTTTAAATCAGAAAATTAATGGCTGTAAGATTCAATCAATCACAACATAAAAATTAGGACAAAATACACGTATTTCATTTACGTTGTTATCACGGGAGCTAACTCTGTAAGGACTGTTGTACTTTCGGTTTCGCTTTCTCCGTGATAGTGTCGTTACATGGACATTTATTTACTTTTTCTGCTGCGTCCTGGGAAATTCATTTCCAGTACTAATAGATCAGCAGGAGGCTTAAGCGGACTTGGAAAGAAAAGCTTCAATGAAGAACAACCTGAAAAGTTTTTTCATTTTAATTGGAAAATATAAAATTATCTATTAAACTTGTTTAATGTTTGAAAACGGGGCGCAGTACAAATTGAAATTGCTTAAATTAGCGCCTTTCCATCATGTATTAGCGTAATCAAGACTTTAAAACACTTGCATAATAATTGTCCTTAATCTAAATCATTGTTCAACAATTCACACCAAGAAATTGAAACTCTTTTGTTTGCTTAATCTCTTTTGTCTAATCGCGATAGATTGACTGTATGAAGTGTCATCACCACGGCAACTGGGTATTGTGAGAGTAAAAAAAAGGTGCATTACTGATCAGACCAAAAGAAAATCTGTTCGGTCAAGATAAGTGAACGAAACAAGGGAAAATGGAGCATTTCTATTTATTTTAGTTCATACTTAATATGTTAACATGTTATCTTGGCAGAACATCTTTACATTGTCATAATTCAAAAGTTCATCTGCATCTGAATCCTTATCAAAAAGGTTATCTCCATCTCAAGTGACATATCACATATATCAGTAGCTGAAACAGCTTCACCATCTTAATTGTCCTTAGCTATGCACCTTCATAATACTTCAGTGACCATATTTTGTCAGATCGCAGCTGCAAATGAATGTTGGACAGTCTGACTGAAGTGTCTGTACTTGCCAAAATTTGTAGGACTTGTCTGATGGCTTGGTAGTTTTCAGGAAATCTGAAAAAAGGTGACTGTGGCAGGAAAACCTTTAACCATGTTAACTGTGCTAATGTAAAAATTTCACGCCACAGTCCGCTTTTTATGTAGTAACCATTTCACAGCAGATGTTGTAAGCAAAACAATTCATGAAAAAATTGAAAACAGTAACCTTGACCTTAAAATGACCTCAACAGCAATCCCAACAACTAAAGATATTAAATACGCTGTGAGTTTGCAAATATCTTCATACTAGAATATATTATTAAAAAAACTGACCTTGCCTGCCTTTTACCTATGAGACTCCACAAACTATTAATTATATTTGACAAATGGCTTAAGTTCACAAATAGTAATTTCTATCATTTAACAATTTAATCATCGTAGTGTTCAATAAAAGAGGTTATGTTAAGGTTAAATTTATGAATTAATTCTGTCAGCTAACCAATTTTCCAGTTTCATAACATTGATTATG
>JAFMSR010001714.1:0-25000 GCA_022818135.1 Saxidomus purpurata
TAAAAATATAGGTATATTTCAAATAGTGTTTCGTTATGAGGATAATGGAAAATGGTTTTATTTCATTGGATATTTAAGTCAGTTTGTGTATGTAACAATTGCATCTTTGTAGACTGTGGCAATTTAACTGTGCCGGACAATGGACAACTTCATTTAGTGAACACAACATATGGTTCGACAGCAAATTTCTCGTGTCTTCCGGGATATACTTTACAAGGATATAAAAACAGAGGTTGTAACGAGTCGGGATTCTGGGATAATGATTATCCAGAATGTGCCATAAAAGGTGAGGTCTATGGTTGAAACGTACAACAAACTAACCTTTTAAATCATACTGTTAAATTCTGTAAAATCTAAATACGTACTAGATGTTAAAGGTTTTTGGAGAACTAGTGGTTTAATGGCCAGAAATATGACAGATAATCATTACACCAACTCCTAGGTTACTTTCTGAGACATTATTTTGAAACGTTATCTTGTAGAAGTGGCAAAAGCAGTAGCTGTTACCTTTTTATACATGTTAACTTGGTTCCCTTTTTAAATCGAATGTTACAGATTGTGGTAATCTCACTAATCCTGCTAACGGAAGTGTGTTATATCTCTCATCTACGTATCAGTCTGGAGCAATTTATAGTTGCAAACTCGGTTATAACTTAGTCGGTTTGAATACAACGGAGTGCACGGCCGCTGGAGTATGGTCTTCTTCAATGCCGACATGTCACATAGTTGGTAAAGTCCATTCTATTACGATTAAACTCTTAAAGATCTTTGCATGAACGTGTAACAGGTTTGGTATTTATGAGTTACAAGATTTAATTGTAATTATGTTTTGTCTGAATTCTTACAGCGTGAATAATTTAAATTTTGAAATACCATTGGTTCGACTGAATAATAATGTCTGTTTTGAGAATAATGACATGATTATAAATTCAAAAGTATTTTCGAATGAAGATAGTTTCTGTAAATCTGATAAAGAATATTCTAGCGAATTTAATATATCGGCAATGCATTTCCAAAATAATGCGGAAAATCCGCTAAACGCTTATGATACAAAAACTAGCGGAGAAAAGGCTGCTATGCCAAATAATGTAAAACAATTATTTCTGAAAACCAGAATTTAGTAAAAAAGGATTACATATTTTGAATATAAATGTTCAACATCTTCTCCCTAAACTGGACGAAATTAAAATGATGCTTGGGGAAAATTGCATACATTTTCTTGGATGTTGTGAAACGTTCCTTAACAGTAATATTAAGAAATTTGATATCAATATAGCTGGTTATAATTTAGAAAGAAAAGATAGAATATCAAAGAAGGGTAGCGGTCTGGTTATTTATATAAAAGAAACTATACAGCATAAGCGTAGATTTGACTCGGAAACAAATCTAGAAACAATCGGGATTGAGGTAATACCAAGATATTCTAAAAAATATATTGTTAAACTTCGTTTATCGTCCCCCAGATTCCTTGCAATCTCTGATTGATGAATACGAAAATCAAATGAATATAGCTTTGGCAGAAAATGACGAAACACATGTTCTCGGAGATTTTAATTTTCATTGTAGTAGAGAAAATCAATGCAAACTAGGAAAATTTGTTAGCTAAATACGGACTTACTCAGTTGATAACAAAGGATACTTGAATTACAGAAAAATCGTCCTCTTTAATTGACCATATATATTCAACCCGTCCCGAACATGTAAACGTTCTTGGCATAGGGATGAGTGATCACAAACCTATTTACATGATACGCGATACAACTGATAAAATGATGGAAAATAAAAACGGTCAACATACATATATCGATCTTATAAACATTTTGATGACAATAAATTAAGAATGATCTATTAAGTTCTGGGATTGAAAGTATTGAAATGATAGATGATCCGAAATTAGCACTCACTTCTCTGTATAATATTTTTAATTCTCAATTAAATATTCATGCACAGGCCAAAGAGAAAAGGGCAAAACATATTACTCAACCAGAATGGATAACATACGAAATTATTTCTGCCCGGAAAACGAGAGACAGACACCTAAAATACAAATCTTGGGATGATTATAAATTACATAGGAATAAAACAAATAGATTAATTAAGCAAGCTAAACAAAATTATTTTAACCAGGCGGTTCAAGAAAATACAGATTCCGCATTTCTTTGGCGTAATATTAGATCATTAACAACTGATTCTATTAACAAAACTGAATGCATACCGGACCAAATGAATTTTAATGGCAACTCCGATACTTCTTTTGTGATCAGTTATATCACTCCATTCGAAGTTAAAGAGGTAATAAATCAGCCTAATCCCAAAAAATCGACTGGACTTGATGGAATAGGACCTCGTTTATTAAAAATGTGTAGTGATGTCTTATCTATTCCAATCTCACCTATAATCAATAATAGCTTACGGACAGGAATTTTTCCTGCTGATCTCAAATTAGCGCGTGTAATACCACTTTTCAAAAAAGGTTCAATCGACGACGCTAATATTTACCGCCCAATATCAATTTTGCCAACAATATCTAAGATATTTGAAAAACACATATCAAATCAACTACACCAATATTTTAAAGAAATAAATATTCTGCATGTAACTCAATCCGGTTTTCGAAAACAACACTCGGACCTGCCAAACAGCATTAGTTCGTCTTATTGATCACTGGTCTTACAAAATAGCAAGTAACACCACAAGCGATTCCATGTACATGTAAAATTTCAAAATGTTTGTGACTTTTATCACATGATAATCTTTATTAACATTTATATACAATGCATTTGCAAAGACTGCGGAGCTTTATCGCTGCTAGATAACGGTGCCTATACACACAACGACACAACGTATGGAGAAAATTTGACAGCTGTATGCAATGACGGCTATGATCTTCACGGAAGTAATCTAAGACAGTGTCTTGAATCCGGCGAATGGAGTGGCACGACAACATGTACAATTAAAGGTAGATAACTGTTAAATTGTCAAGGTTTTGCACAATGTTGTTGAATTATAGTTTTTGTTGAGCTGTGTGGTGTTTTATCTGATAAGTATTTGTTTGGTTTATCTTTTCATGAGTAATTGTTCACAATTGGCAAACTAATTGCGATTTTAAATTCCAATATTGCGGATGTACTATGAACTTGGTCGGTGTGTGAGTTTTCGGGGGAAAGAGTATTTGTATGTTTGTTGGGGTATTGTTATGTTCCTTTATACCTTCAAATGGTATGTTTAGCACTTGCTATGCAAACATATTATACTGATATTTGTTGAATCGTTGCATTTAAGAACAAGCTCGCTTTTTTCGTCCTTCGTGTAATATTATTGTTATTATCATGTTTCGATGATGCATGAAAGAGAGCATTTTTTATAGATTGCGGTCCTTTATCAAATCCCGTGAGCGGAAGTATTTCAGCTGCAGCAACAGTCTACGGGTCAGAAGCAACATATGCCTGTGAAAAGGGATACAACATGACCGGTGAAGCAACAACTATTTGCCAAGCCGACGGTTCGTGGAGTGGAAAGCCGCCAACATGTCATATCAAAGGTCCCTGGCACACAGTTTATCATGAGATGAAAGACGTTTGGAAAACACTATACTTAAGACCTTATTTTTAGCTTTTTAACATCATACAGTGACCAGAGTTACTTTTTAGATGAATCATTTTAAATATATACTTAAAAATATATTACAGTTCAAAATTATAAGTTTCATTATTGTCAAGTAACGCTCTAAGAACACACTGGATGTTTAGAAAACATGAAGGGAAATATTTATTATACTCAGCCATTTCTTTTATTAGTGAATAAAACGAATCTTTATCTTACAAAAAGGACCAAATAGCATTTTTGACTAGCCTAGTCAAAACAAAATATTTTCATTTTTCAACAGTGTTCAACAGAAATAAACTGCAGTGTACGTTCGTGCTTTTTAGCCATAAGTTTAACAAAATTGTTTTCGTAGATTATAAATCAGTAATTAATCTATTTCCTAAAAGAATGACGGTCGCCTTAAAGGGTTTTATTACTTGAAGTGCTGATAGAATGATTTTCTTTACAGGAATTTTAATTATCAATCTTTATACTATAATGAAATGTTTTGGTCATTTCAAAAAAACAGAATGATCATGACACACATGATCATAACGTAAAATTCCATAATGGTAGAGGGGACAAAAATAAATGCAAAGTGCAAATTGTATTAATTATTTTAGCTTTATTGTTTTTGTCATAATACAATTCTTAACATAATGGCAAAAAATCATGAAGGTTTATCGTGTAGATTTGAAATCAGTCATTACATTTTTTATAGCTCTTTTCTAAATTTTAACACGTTTATGATTCTTATATGTTTTAAAACAATGAAACAAATAATAAGCTTTTGCGAAAAGACATTTAATTTATGTTATAAAGTTGAAAAAAGAAAAACACAAGAAAATACTTCTGGTGGGATTTGAACTTACACTGAAAATTGGCATAAAATTACAACACCAGTATGCTTGACAACTGGGCCAAGAAGTCTGCTACCATTGAATGGTAGTTAATGTGTTATGTACAAATTCATTGCAACCGAAAACACAAATGCATACTAGACACATATCTTATTGTTTACTCTTTTTAAACAGTCTGTGGATTTCTTCAATCACCCGAAAATGGCGTGGTTAAAGCTACAGCGGCGACATACCAAACTATAGCAACATTTACTTGTAACGAAGGCTTTGATCTGGTCGGGAATGATACTCTCGTGTGTACTGCCGACGGTATATGGAATGGTTCAGATCCTTCCTGTGACATTAAAGACTGTGGATATCTTTCACCACCCGACAATGGATACATTTTGATGAATGAAACAACATTTAATTCCGACGTATTTTATGATTGTGATAAGGGTTTTTATCTAAATGGAACAGATAACCGGACATGTCTAAGTGATGGCAGTTGGAGTGAATTGACGCCGTCTTGTATAATAAAAGGTAAATCGATGTGAATATATTTAGAATTCATTGGTACATTATATAGCTAGCTTGAGCAAATTTACTGTAGGATGATCTGCAGTGCTGTATTTTTCAGCGAGTGCAATTAATTTTTGTCAAGAACATCATCTAGCTTTGACGTAGTTTTTGCAAGGCGCTTGGTATTTCTTTGACATTAAAGTCATATATCGAGGGTTCAACGCAGTCGTAAGTCTTACTTGATTTCATAATACCATTTTGCGTTGAACCCTCGGGAATCCATAACAAAATATTCTTGACATACTGTATATCTAGCACACGCACGCAAATTTACATATCTTTGGTTCTTACATAGTTTCTGTTTCACATGTGATTCAACCAACACCAGTTATAGATAACTAAGTTATAATAACATATCTGTATATCAAAATTTAATGTTACCATTTCACTTGATAAATTGTATAATTACGACTTCATGTCGTATAACTTTGTTTATGTTTATAGACTGCGGAGCCCCATCAACACCAGGGCATGGAAAAGTTTATTTCAAAACCACAGTCTTCAGTTCCGAATGTTTCTTTTCCTGTGATCTAGGTTATGATTTCAGAGGAGTAAACGCTTCTGTTTGCTCTGAAGATGGTGTTTGGAATAACACCAATAATACATGTATCATAAAAGGTAATATGAATAATTAAGTAGATCTACAACCCCGTCTGTATATCATTTGTTTTTATTTTTGAAGAATTATGTTGATGTCTTTTATTATTCTAAATATACCAATGAATGGTTAAAATGAACTGTAAAAATATAGGTATATTTCAAATAGTGTTTCGTTATGAGGATAATGGAAAATGGTTTTATTTCATTGGATATTTAAGTCAGTTTGTGTATGTAACAATTGCATCTTTGTAGACTGTGGCAATTTAACTGTGCCGGACAATGGACAACTTCATTTAGTGAACACAACATATGGTTCGACAGCAAATTTCTCGTGTCTTCCGGGATATACTTTACAAGGATATAAAAACAGAGGTTGTAACGAGTCGGGATTCTGGGATAATGATTATCCAGAATGTGCCATAAAAGGTGAGGTCTATGGTTGAAACGTACAACAAACTAACCTTTTAAATCATACTGTTAAATTCTGTAAAATCTAAATACGTACTAGATGTTAAAGGTTTTTGGAGAACTAGTGGTTTAATGGCCAGAAATATGACAGATAATCATTACACCAACTCCTAGGTTACTTTCTGAGACATTATTTTGAAACGTTATCTTGTAGAAGTGGCAAAAGCAGTAGCTGTTACCTTTTTATACATGTTAACTTGGTTCCCTTTTTAAATCGAATGTTACAGATTGTGGTAATCTCACTAATCCTGCTAACGGAAGTGTGTTATATCTCTCATCTACGTATCAGTCTGGAGCAATTTATAGTTGCAAACTCGGTTATAACTTAGTCGGTTTGAATACAACGGAGTGCACGGCCGCTGGAGTATGGTCTTCTTCAATGCCGACATGTCACATAGTTGGTAAAGTCCATTCTATTACGATTAAACTCTTAAAGATCTTTGCATGAACGTGTAACAGGTTTGGTATTTATGAGTTACAAGATTTAATTGTAATTATGTTTTGTCTGAATTCTTACAGCGTGAATAATTTAAATTTTGAAATACCATTGGTTCGACTGAATAATAATGTCTGTTTTGAGAATAATGACATGATTATAAATTCAAAAGTATTTTCGAATGAAGATAGTTTCTGTAAATCTGATAAAGAATATTCTAGCGAATTTAATATATCGGCAATGCATTTCCAAAATAATGCGGAAAATCCGCTAAACGCTTATGATACAAAAACTAGCGGAGAAAAGGCTGCTATGCCAAATAATGTAAAACAATTATTTCTGAAAACCAGAATTTAGTAAAAAAGGATTACATATTTTGAATATAAATGTTCAACATCTTCTCCCTAAACTGGACGAAATTAAAATGATGCTTGGGGAAAATTGCATACATTTTCTTGGATGTTGTGAAACGTTCCTTAACAGTAATATTAAGAAATTTGATATCAATATAGCTGGTTATAATTTAGAAAGAAAAGATAGAATATCAAAGAAGGGTAGCGGTCTGGTTATTTATATAAAAGAAACTATACAGCATAAGCGTAGATTTGACTCGGAAACAAATCTAGAAACAATCGGGATTGAGGTAATACCAAGATATTCTAAAAAATATATTGTTAAACTTCGTTTATCGTCCCCCAGATTCCTTGCAATCTCTGATTGATGAATACGAAAATCAAATGAATATAGCTTTGGCAGAAAATGACGAAACACATGTTCTCGGAGATTTTAATTTTCATTGTAGTAGAGAAAATCAATGCAAAATAGGAAAATTTGTTAGCTAAATACGGACTTACTCAGTTGATAACAAAGGATACTTGAATTACAGAAAAATCGTCCTCTTTAATTGACCATATATATTCAACCCGTCCCGAACATGTAAACGTTCTTGGCATAGGGATGAGTGATCACAAACCTATTTACATGATACGCGATACAACTGATAAAATGATGGAAAATAAAAACGGTCAACATACATATATCGATCTTATAAACATTTTGATGACAATAAATTAAGAATGATCTATTAAGTTCTGGGATTGAAAGTATTGAAATGATAGATGATCCGAAATTAGCACTCACTTCTCTGTATAATATTTTTAATTCTCAATTAAATATTCATGCACCGGCCAAAGAGAAAAGGGCAAAACATATTACTCAACCAGAATGGATAACATACGAAATTATTTCTGCCCGGAAAACGAGAGACAGACACCTAAAATACAAATCTTGGGATGATTATAAATTACATAGGAATAAAACAAATAGATTAATTAAGCAAGCTAAACAAAATTATTTTAACCAGGCGGTTCAAGAAAATACAGATTCCGCATTTCTTTGGCGTAATATTAGATCATTAACAACTGATTCTATTAACAAAACTGAATGCATACCGGACCAAATGAATTTTAATGGCAACTCCGATACTTCTTTTGTGATCAGTTATATCACTCCATTCGAAGTTAAAGAGGTAATAAATCAGCCTAATCCCAAAAAATCGACTGGACTTGATGGAATAGGACCTCGTTTATTAAAAATGTGTAGTGATGTCTTATCTATTCCAATCTCACCTATAATCAATAATAGCTTACGGACAGGAATTTTTCCTGCTGATCTCAAATTAGCGCGTGTAATACCACTTTTCAAAAAAGGTTCAATCGACGACGCTAATATTTACCGCCCAATATCAATTTTGCCAACAATATCTAAGATATTTGAAAAACACATATCAAATCAACTACACCAATATTTTAAAGAAATAAATATTCTGCATGTAACTCAATCCGGTTTTCGAAAACAACACTCGGACCTGCCAAACAGCATTAGTTCGTCTTATTGATCACTGGTCTTACAAAATAGCAAGTAACACCACAAGCGATTCCATGTACATGTAAAATTTCAAAATGTTTGTGACTTTTATCACATGATAATCTTTATTAACATTTATATACAATGCATTTGCAAAGACTGCGGAGCTTTATCGCTGCTAGATAACGGTGCCTATACACACAACGACACAACGTATGGAGAAAATTTGACAGCTGTATGCAATGACGGCTATGATCTTCACGGAAGTAATCTAAGACAGTGTCTTGAATCCGGCGAATGGAGTGGCACGACAACATGTACAATTAAAGGTAGATAACTGTTAAATTGTCAAGGTTTTGCACAATGTTGTTGAATTATAGTTTTTGTTGAGCTGTGTGGTGTTTTATCTGATAAGTATTTGTTTGGTTTATCTTTTCATGAGTAATTGTTCACAATTGGCAAACTAATTGCGATTTTAAATTCCAATATTGCGGATGTACTATGAACTTGGTCGGTGTGTGAGTTTTCGGGGGAAAGAGTATTTGTATGTTTGTTGGGGTATTGTTATGTTCCTTTATACCTTCAAATGGTATGTTTAGCACTTGCTATGCAAACATATTATACTGATATTTGTTGAATCGTTGCATTTAAGAACAAGCTCGCTTTTTTCGTCCTTCGTGTAATATTATTGTTATTATCATGTTTCGATGATGCATGAAAGAGAGCATTTTTTATAGATTGCGGTCCTTTATCAAATCCCGTGAGCGGAAGTATTTCAGCTGCAGCAACAGTCTACGGGTCAGAAGCAACATATGCCTGTGAAAAGGGATACAACATGACCGGTGAAGCAACAACTATTTGCCAAGCCGACGGTTCGTGGAGTGGAAAGCCGCCAACATGTCATATCAAAGGTCCCTGGCACACAGTTTATCATGAGATGAAAGACGTTTGGAAAACACTATACTTAAGACCTTATTTTTAGCTTTTTAACATCATACAGTGACCAGAGTTACTTTTTAGATGAATCATTTTAAATATATACTTAAAAATATATTACAGTTCAAAATTATAAGTTTCATTATTGTCAAGTAACGCTCTAAGAACACACTGGATGTTTAGAAAACATGAAGGGAAATATTTATTATACTCAGCCATTTCTTTTATTAGTGAATAAAACGAATCTTTATCTTACAAAAAGGACCAAATAGCATTTTTGACTAGCCTAGTCAAAACAAAATATTTTCATTTTTCAACAGTGTTCAACAGAAATAAACTGCAGTGTACGTTCGTGCTTTTTAGCCATAAGTTTAACAAAATTGTTTTCGTAGATTATAAATCAGTAATTAATCTATTTCCTAAAAGAATGACGGTCGCCTTAAAGGGTTTTATTACTTGAAGTGCTGATAGAATGATTTTCTTTACAGGAATTTTAATTATCAATCTTTATACTATAATGAAATGTTTTGGTCATTTCAAAAAAACAGAATGATCATGACACACATGATCATAACGTAAAATTCCATAATGGTAGAGGGGACAAAAATAAATGCAAAGTGCAAATTGTATTAATTATTTTAGCTTTATTGTTTTTGTCATAATACAATTCTTAACATAATGGCAAAAAATCATGAAGGTTTATCGTGTAGATTTGAAATCAGTCATTACATTTTTTATAGCTCTTTTCTAAATTTTAACACGTTTATGATTCTTATATGTTTTAAAACAATGAAACAAATAATAAGCTTTTGCGAAAAGACATTTAATTTATGTTATAAAGTTGAAAAAAGAAAAACACAAGAAAATACTTCTGGTGGGATTTGAACTTACACTGAAAATTGGCATAAAATTACAACACCAGTATGCTTGACAACTGGGCCAAGAAGTCTGCTACCATTGAATGGTAGTTAATGTGTTATGTACAAATTCATTGCAACCGAAAACACAAATGCATACTAGACACATATCTTATTGTTTACTCTTTTTAAACAGTCTGTGGATTTCTTCAATCACCCGAAAATGGCGTGGTTAAAGCTACAGCGGCGACATACCAAACTATAGCAACATTTACTTGTAACGAAGGCTTTGATCTGGTCGGGAATGATACTCTCGTGTGTACTGCCGACGGTATATGGAATGGTTCAGATCCTTCCTGTGACATTAAAGACTGTGGATATCTTTCACCACCCGACAATGGATACATTTTGATGAATGAAACAACATTTAATTCCGACGTATTTTATGATTGTGATAAGGGCTTTTATCTAAATGGAACAGATAACCGGACATGTCTAAGTGATGGCAGTTGGAGTGAATTGACGCCGTCTTGTATAATAAAAGGTATATCGATGTGAATATATTTAGAATTCATTGGTACATTATATAGCTAGCTTGAGCAAATTTACTGTAGGATGATCTGCAGTGCTGTATTTTTCAGCGAGTGCAATTAATTTTTGTCAAGAACATCATCTAGCTTTGACGTAGTTTTTGCAAGGCGCTTGGTATTTCTTTGACATTAAAGTCATATATCGAGGGTTCAACGCAGTCGTAAGTCTTACTTGATTTCATAATACCATTTTGCGTTGAACCCTCGGGAATCCATAACAAAATATTCTTGACATACTGTATATCTAGCACACGCACGCAAATTTACATATCTTTGGTTCTTACATAGTTTCTGTTTCACATGTGATTCAACCAACACCAGTTATAGATAACTAAGTTATAATAACATATCTGTATATCAAAATTTAATGTTACCATTTCACTTGATAAATTGTATAATTACGACTTCATGTCGTATAACTTTGTTTATGTTTATAGACTGCGGAGCCCCATCAACACCAGGGCATGGAAAAGTTTATTTCAAAACCACAGTCTTCAGTTCCGAATGTTTCTTTTCCTGTGATCTAGGTTATGATTTCAGAGGAGTAAACGCTTCTGTTTGCTCTGAAGATGGTGTTTGGAATAACACCAATAATACATGTATCATAAAAGGTAATATGAATAATTAAGTAGATCTACAACCCCGTCTGTATATCATTTGTTTTTATTTTTGAAGAATTATGTTGATGTCTTTTATTATTCTAAATATACCAATGAATGGTTAAAATGAACTGTAAAAATATAGGTATATTTCAAATAGTGTTTCGTTATGAGGATAATGGAAAATGGTTTTATTTCATTGGATATTTAAGTCAGTTTGTGTATGTAACAATTGCATCTTTGTAGACTGTGGCAATTTAACTGTGCCGGACAATGGACAACTTCATTTAGTGAACACAACATATGGTTCGACAGCAAATTTCTCGTGTCTTCCGGGATATACTTTACAAGGATATAAAAACAGAGGTTGTAACGAGTCGGGATTCTGGGATAATGATTATCCAGAATGTGCCATAAAAGGTGAGGTCTATGGTTGAAACGTACAACAAACTAACCTTTTAAATCATACTGTTAAATTCTGTAAAATCTAAATACGTACTAGATGTTAAAGGTTTTTGGAGAACTAGTGGTTTAATGGCCAGAAATATGACAGATAATCATTACACCAACTCCTAGGTTACTTTCTGAGACATTATTTTGAAACGTAATCTTGTAGAAGTGGCAAAAGCAGTAGCTGTTACCTTTTTATACATGTTAACTTGGTTCCCTTTTTAAATCGAATGTTACAGATTGTGGTAATCTCACTAATCCTGCTAACGGAAGTGTGTTGTATCTCTCATCTACGTATCAGTCTGGAGCAATTTATAGTTGCAAACTCGGTTATAACTTAGTCGGTTTGAATACAACGGAGTGCACGGCCGCTGGAGTATGGTCTTCTTCAATGCCGACATGTCACATAGTTGGTAAAGTCCATTCTATTACGATTAAACTCTTAAAGATCTTTGCATGAACGTGTAACAGGTTTGGTATTTATGAGTTACAAGATTTAATTGTAATTATGTTTTGTCTGAATTCTTACAGCGTGAATAATTTAAATTTTGAAATACCATTGGTTCGACTGAATAATAATGTCTGTTTTGAGAATAATGACATGATTATAAATTCAAAAGTATTTTCGAATGAAGATAGTTTCTGTAAATCTGATAAAGAATATTCTAGCGAATTTAATATATCGGCAATGCATTTCCAAAATAATGCGGAAAATCCGCTAAACGCTTATGATACAAAAACTAGCGGAGAAAAGGCTGCTATGCCAAATAATGTAAAACAATTATTTCTGAAAACCAGAATTTAGTAAAAATGGATTACATATTTTGAATATAAATGTTCAACATCTTCTCCCTAAACTGGACGAAATTAAAATGATGCTTGGGGAAAATTGCATACATTTTCTTGGATGTTGTGAAACGTTCCTTAACAGTAATATTAAGAAATTTGATATCAATATAGCTGGTTATAATTTAGAAAGAAAAGATAGAATATCAAAGAAGGGTAGCGGTCTGGTTATTTATATAAAAGAAACTATACAGCATAAGCGTAGATTTGACTCGGAAACAAATCTAGAAACAATCGGGATTGAGGTAATACCAAGATATTCTAAAAAATATATTGTTAAACTTCGTTTATCGTCCCCCAGATTCCTTGCAATCTCTGATTGATGAATACGAAAATCAAATGAATATAGCTTTGGCAGAAAATGACGAAACACATGTTCTCGGAGATTTTAATTTTCATTGTAGTAGAGAAAATCAATGCAAAATAGGAAAATTTGTTAGCTAAATACGGACTTACTCAGTTGATAACAAAGGATACTTGAATTACAGAAAAATCGTCCTCTTTAATTGACCATATATATTCAACCCGTCCCGAACATGTAAACGTTCTTGGCATAGGGATGAGTGATCACAAACCTATTTACATGATACGCGATACAACTGATAAAATGATGGAAAATAAAAACGGTCAACATACATATATCGATCTTATAAACATTTTGATGACAATAAATTAAGAATGATCTATTAAGTTCTGGGATTGAAAGTATTGAAATGATAGATGATCCGAAATTAGCACTCACTTCTCTGTATAATATTTTTAATTCTCAATTAAATATTCATGCACAGGCCAAAGAGAAAAGGGCAAAACATATTACTCAACCAGAATGGATAACATACGAAATTATTTCTGCCCGGAAAACGAGAGACAGACACCTAAAATACAAATCTTGGGATGATTATAAATTACATAGGAATAAAACAAATAGATTAATTAAGCAAGCTAAACAAAATTATTTTAACCAGGCGGTTCAAGAAAATACAGATTCCGCATTTCTTTGGCGTAATATTAGATCATTAACAACTGATTCTATTAACAAAACTGAATGCATACCGGACCAAATGAATTTTAATGGCAACTCCGATACTTCTTTTGTGATCAGTTATATCACTCCATTCGAAGTTAAAGAGGTAATAAATCAGCCTAATCCCAAAAAATCGACTGGACTTGATGGAATAGGACCTCGTTTATTAAAAATGTGTAGTGATGTCTTATCTATTCCAATCTCACCTATAATCAATAATAGCTTACGGACAGGAATTTTTCCTGCTGATCTCAAATTAGCGCGTGTAATACCACTTTTCAAAAAAGGTTCAATCGACGACGCTAATATTTACCGCCCAATATCAATTTTGCCAACAATATCTAAGATATTTGAAAAACACATATCAAATCAACTACACCAATATTTTAAAGAAATAAATATTCTGCATGTAACTCAATCCGGTTTTCGAAAACAACACTCGGACCTGCCAAACAGCATTAGTTCGTCTTATTGATCACTGGTCTTACAAAATAGCAAGTAACACCACAAGCGATTCCATGTACATGTAAAATTTCAAAATGTTTGTGACTTTTATCACATGATAATCTTTATTAACATTTATATACAATGCATTTGCAAAGACTGCGGAGCTTTATCGCTGCTAGATAACGGTGCCTATACACACAACGACACAACGTATGGAGAAAATTTGACAGCTGTATGCAATGACGGCTATGATCTTCACGGAAGTAATCTAAGACAGTGTCTTGAATCCGGCGAATGGAGTGGCACGACAACATGTACAATTAAAGGTAGATAACTGTTAAATTGTCAAGGTTTTGCACAATGTTGTTGAATTATAGTTTTTGTTGAGCTGTGTGGTGTTTTATCTGATAAGTATTTGTTTGGTTTATCTTTTCATGAGTAATTGTTCACAATTGGCAAACTAATTGCGATTTTAAATTCCAATATTGCGGATGTACTATGAACTTGGTCGGTGTGTGAGTTTTCGGGGGAAAGAGTATTTGTATGTTTGTTGGGGTATTGTTATGTTCCTTTATACCTTCAAATGGTATGTTTAGCACTTGCTATGCAAACATATTATACTGATATTTGTTGAATCGTTGCATTTAAGAACAAGCTCGCTTTTTTCGTCCTTCGTGTAATATTATTGTTATTATCATGTTTCGATGATGCATGAAAGAGAGCATTTTTTATAGATTGCGGTCCTTTATCAAATCCCGTGAGCGGAAGTATTTCAGCTGCAGCAACAGTCTACGGGTCAGAAGCAACATATGCCTGTGAAAAGGGATACAACATGACCGGTGAAGCAACAACTATTTGCCAAGCCGACGGTTCGTGGAGTGGAAAGCCGCCAACATGTCATATCAAAGGTCCCTGGCACACAGTTTATCATGAGATGAAAGACGTTTGGAAAACACTATACTTAAGACCTTATTTTTAGCTTTTTAACATCATACAGTGACCAGAGTTACTTTTTAGATGAATCATTTTAAATATATACTTAAAAATATATTACAGTTCAAAATTATAAGTTTCATTATTGTCAAGTAACGCTCTAAGAACACACTGGATGTTTAGAAAACATGAAGGGAAATATTTATTATACTCAGCCATTTCTTTTATTAGTGAATAAAACGAATCTTTATCTTACAAAAAGGACCAAATAGCATTTTTGACTAGCCTAGTCAAAACAAAATATTTTCATTTTTCAACAGTGTTCAACAGAAATAAACTGCAGTGTACGTTCGTGCTTTTTAGCCATAAGTTTAACAAAATTGTTTTCGTAGATTATAAATCAGTAATTAATCTATTTCCTAAAAGAATGACGGTCGCCTTAAAGGGTTTTATTACTTGAAGTGCTGATAGAATGATTTTCTTTACAGGAATTTTAATTATCAATCTTTATACTATAATGAAATGTTTTGGTCATTTCAAAAAAACAGAATGATCATGACACACATGATCATAACGTAAAATTCCATAATGGTAGAGGGGACAAAAATAAATGCAAAGTGCAAATTGTATTAATTATTTTAGCTTTATTGTTTTTGTCATAATACAATTCTTAACATAATGGCAAAAAATCATGAAGGTTTATCGTGTAGATTTGAAATCAGTCATTACATTTTTTATAGCTCTTTTCTAAATTTTAACACGTTTATGATTCTTATATGTTTTAAAACAATGAAACAAATAATAAGCTTTTGCGAAAAGACATTTAATTTATGTTATAAAGTTGAAAAAAGAAAAACACAAGAAAATACTTCTGGTGGGATTTGAACTTACACTGAAAATTGGCATAAAATTACAACACCAGTATGCTTGACAACTGGGCCAAGAAGTCTGCTACCATTGAATGGTAGTTAATGTGTTATGTACAAATTCATTGCAACCGAAAACACAAATGCATACTAGACACATATCTTATTGTTTACTCTTTTTAAACAGTCTGTGGATTTCTTCAATCACCCGAAAATGGCGTGGTTAAAGCTACAGCGGCGACATACCAAACTATAGCAACATTTACTTGTAACGAAGGCTTTGATCTGGTCGGGAATGATACTCTCGTGTGTACTGCCGACGGTATATGGAATGGTTCAGATCCTTCCTGTGACATTAAAGACTGTGGATATCTTTCACCACCCGACAATGGATACATTTTGATGAATGAAACAACATTTAATTCCGACGTATTTTATGATTGTGATAAGGGTTTTTATCTAAATGGAACAGATAACCGGACATGTCTAAGTGATGGCAGTTGGAGTGAATTGACGCCGTCTTGTATAATAAAAGGTAAATCGATGTGAATATATTTAGAATTCATTGGTACATTATATAGCTAGCTTGAGCAAATTTACTGTAGGATGATCTGCAGTGCTGTATTTTTCAGCGAGTGCAATTAATTTTTGTCAAGAACATCATCTAGCTTTGACGTAGTTTTTGCAAGGCGCTTGGTATTTCTTTGACATTAAAGTCATATATCGAGGGTTCAACGCAGTCGTAAGTCTTACTTGATTTCATAATACCATTTTGCGTTGAACCCTCGGGAATCCATAACAAAATATTCTTGACATACTGTATATCTAGCACACGCACGCAAATTTACATATCTTTGGTTCTTACATAGTTTCTGTTTCACATGTGATTCAACCAACACCAGTTATAGATAACTAAGTTATAATAACATATCTGTATATCAAAATTTAATGTTACCATTTCACTTGATAAATTGTATAATTACGACTTCATGTCGTATAACTTTGTTTATGTTTATAGACTGCGGAGCCCCATCAACACCAGGGCATGGAAAAGTTTATTTCAAAACCACAGTCTTCAGTTCCGAATGTTTCTTTTCCTGTGATCTAGGTTATGATTTCAGAGGAGTAAACGCTTCTGTTTGCTCTGAAGATGGTGTTTGGAATAACACCAATAATACATGTATCATAAAAGGTAATATGAATAATTAAGTAGATCTACAACCCCGTCTGTATATCATTTGTTTTTATTTTTGAAGAATTATGTTGATGTCTTTTATTATTCTAAATATACCAATGAATGGTTAAAATGAACTGTAAAAATATAGGTATATTTCAAATAGTGTTTCGTTATGAGGATAATGGAAAATGGTTTTATTTCATTGGATATTTAAGTCAGTTTGTGTATGTAACAATTGCATCTTTGTAGACTGTGGCAATTTAACTGTGCCGGACAATGGACAACTTCATTTAGTGAACACAACATATGGTTCGACAGCAAATTTCTCGTGTCTTCCGGGATATACTTTACAAGGATATAAAAACAGAGGTTGTAACGAGTCGGGATTCTGGGATAATGATTATCCAGAATGTGCCATAAAAGGTGAGGTCTATGGTTGAAACGTACAACAAACTAACCTTTTAAATCATACTGTTAAATTCTGTAAAATCTAAATACGTACTAGATGTTAAAGGTTTTTGGAGAACTAGTGGTTTAATGGCCAGAAATATGACAGATAATCATTACACCAACTCCTAGGTTACTTTCTGAGACATTATTTTGAAACGTAATCTTGTAGAAGTGGCAAAAGCAGTAGCTGTTACCTTTTTATACATGTTAACTTGGTTCCCTTTTTAAATCGAATGTTACAGATTGTGGTAATCTCACTAATCCTGCTAACGGAAGTGTGTTGTATCTCTCATCTACGTATCAGTCTGGAGCAATTTATAGTTGCAAACTCGGTTATAACTTAGTCGGTTTGAATACAACGGAGTGCACGGCCGCTGGAGTATGGTCTTCTTCAATGCCGACATGTCACATAGTTGGTAAAGTCCATTCTATTACGATTAAACTCTTAAAGATCTTTGCATGAACGTGTAACAGGTTTGGTATTTATGAGTTACAAGATTTAATTGTAATTATGTTTTGTCTGAATTCTTACAGCGTGAATAATTTAAATTTTGAAATACCATTGGTTCGACTGAATAATAATGTCTGTTTTGAGAATAATGACATGATTATAAATTCAAAAGTATTTTCGAATGAAGATAGTTTCTGTAAATCTGATAAAGAATATTCTAGCGAATTTAATATATCGGCAATGCATTTCCAAAATAATGCGGAAAATCCGCTAAACGCTTATGATACAAAAACTAGCGGAGAAAAGGCTGCTATGCCAAATAATGTAAAACAATTATTTCTGAAAACCAGAATTTAGTAAAAAAGGATTACATATTTTGAATATAAATGTTCAACATCTTCTCCCTAAACTGGACGAAATTAAAATGATGCTTGGGGAAAATTGCATACATTTTCTTGGATGTTGTGAAACGTTCCTTAACAGTAATATTAAGAAATTTGATATCAATATAGCTGGTTATAATTTAGAAAGAAAAGATAGAATATCAAAGAAGGGTAGCGGTCTGGTTATTTATATAAAAGAAACTATACAGCATAAGCGTAGATTTGACTCGGAAACAAATCTAGAAACAATCGGGATTGAGGTAATACCAAGATATTCTAAAAAATATATTGTTAAACTTCGTTTATCGTCCCCCAGATTCCTTGCAATCTCTGATTGATGAATACGAAAATCAAATGAATATAGCTTTGGCAGAAAATGACGAAACACATGTTCTCGGAGATTTTAATTTTCATTGTAGTAGAGAAAATCAATGCAAAATAGGAAAATTTGTTAGCTAAATACGGACTTACTCAGTTGATAACAAAGGATACTTGAATTACAGAAAAATCGTCCTCTTTAATTGACCATATATATTCAACCCGTCCCGAATCTATTACTCATGTAAACGTTCTTGGCATAGGGATGAGTGATCACAAACCTATTTACATGATACGCGATACAACTGATAAAATGATGGAAAATAAAAACGGTCAACATACATATATCGATCTTATAAACATTTTGATGACAATAAATTAAGAATGATCTATTAAGTTCTGGGATTGAAAGTATTGAAATGATAGATGATCCGAAATTAGCACTCACTTCTCTGTATAATATTTTTAATTCTCAATTAAATATTCATGCACCGGCCAAAGAGAAAAGGGCAAAACATATTACTCAACCAGAATGGATAACATACGAAATTATTTCTGCCCGGAAAACGAGAGACAGACACCTAAAAT
Source organism: Saxidomus purpurata (assembly GCA_022818135.1). NCBI lineage: Eukaryota > Metazoa > Mollusca > Bivalvia > Venerida > Veneridae > Saxidomus > Saxidomus purpurata. The sequence goes on from JAFMSR010001714.1 coordinate 19,292, forward strand.
ACAAATCTTGGGATGATTATAAATTACATAGGAATAAAACAAATAGATTAATTAAGCAAGCTAAACAAAATTATTTTAACCAGGCGGTTCAAGAAAATACAGATTCCGCATTTCTTTGGCGTAATATTAGATCATTAACAACTGATTCTATTAACAAAACTGAATGCATACCGGACCAAATGAATTTTAATGGCAACTCCGATACTTCTTTTGTGATCAGTTATATCACTCCATTCGAAGTTAAAGAGGTAATAAATCAGCCTAATCCCAAAAAATCGACTGGACTTGATGGAATAGGACCTCGTTTATTAAAAATGTGTAGTGATGTCTTATCTATTCCAATCTCACCTATAATCAATAATAGCTTACGGACAGGAATTTTTCCTGCTGATCTCAAATTAGCGCGTGTAATACCACTTTTCAAAAAAGGTTCAATCGACGACGCTAATATTTACCGCCCAATATCAATTTTGCCAACAATATCTAAGATATTTGAAAAACACATATCAAATCAACTACACCAATATTTTAAAGAAATAAATATTCTGCATGTAACTCAATCCGGTTTTCGAAAACAACACTCGGACCTGCCAAACAGCATTAGTTCGTCTTATTGATCACTGGTCTTACAAAATAGCAAGTAACACCACAAGCGATTCCATGTACATGTAAAATTTCAAAATGTTTGTGACTTTTATCACATGATAATCTTTATTAACATTTATATACAATGCATTTGCAAAGACTGCGGAGCTTTATCGCTGCTAGATAACGGTGCCTATACACACAACGACACAACGTATGGAGAAAATTTGACAGCTGTATGCAATGACGGCTATGATCTTCACGGAAGTAATCTAAGACAGTGTCTTGAATCCGGCGAATGGAGTGGCACGACAACATGTACAATTAAAGGTAGATAACTGTTAAATTGTCAAGGTTTTGCACAATGTTGTTGAATTATAGTTTTTGTTGAGCTGTGTGGTGTTTTATCTGATAAGTATTTGTTTGGTTTATCTTTTCATGAGTAATTGTTCACAATTGGCAAACTAATTGCGATTTTAAATTCCAATATTGCGGATGTACTATGAACTTGGTCGGTGTGTGAGTTTTCGGGGGAAAGAGTATTTGTATGTTTGTTGGGGTATTGTTATGTTCCTTTATACCTTCAAATGGTATGTTTAGCACTTGCTATGCAAACATATTATACTGATATTTGTTGAATCGTTGCATTTAAGAACAAGCTCGCTTTTTTCGTCCTTCGTGTAATATTATTGTTATTATCATGTTTCGATGATGCATGAAAGAGAGCATTTTTTATAGATTGCGGTCCTTTATCAAATCCCGTGAGCGGAAGTATTTCAGCTGCAGCAACAGTCTACGGGTCAGAAGCAACATATGCCTGTGAAAAGGGATACAACATGACCGGTGAAGCAACAACTATTTGCCAAGCCGACGGTTCGTGGAGTGGAAAGCCGCCAACATGTCATATCAAAGGTCCCTGGCACACAGTTTATCATGAGATGAAAGACGTTTGGAAAACACTATACTTAAGACCTTATTTTTAGCTTTTTAACATCATACAGTGACCAGAGTTACTTTTTAGATGAATCATTTTAAATATATACTTAAAAATATATTACAGTTCAAAATTATAAGTTTCATTATTGTCAAGTAACGCTCTAAGAACACACTGGATGTTTAGAAAACATGAAGGGAAATATTTATTATACTCAGCCATTTCTTTTATTAGTGAATAAAACGAATCTTTATCTTACAAAAAGGACCAAATAGCATTTTTGACTAGCCTAGTCAAAACAAAATATTTTCATTTTTCAACAGTGTTCAACAGAAATAAACTGCAGTGTACGTTCGTGCTTTTTAGCCATAAGTTTAACAAAATTGTTTTCGTAGATTATAAATCAGTAATTAATCTATTTCCTAAAAGAATGACGGTCGCCTTAAAGGGTTTTATTACTTGAAGTGCTGATAGAATGATTTTCTTTACAGGAATTTTAATTATCAATCTTTATACTATAATGAAATGTTTTGGTCATTTCAAAAAAACAGAATGATCATGACACACATGATCATAACGTAAAATTCCATAATGGTAGAGGGGACAAAAATAAATGCAAAGTGCAAATTGTATTAATTATTTTAGCTTTATTGTTTTTGTCATAATACAATTCTTAACATAATGGCAAAAAATCATGAAGGTTTATCGTGTAGATTTGAAATCAGTCATTACATTTTTTATAGCTCTTTTCTAAATTTTAACACGTTTATGATTCTTATATGTTTTAAAACAATGAAACAAATAATAAGCTTTTGCGAAAAGACATTTAATTTATGTTATAAAGTTGAAAAAAGAAAAACACAAGAAAATACTTCTGGTGGGATTTGAACTTACACTGAAAATTGGCATAAAATTACAACACCAGTATGCTTGACAACTGGGCCAAGAAGTCTGCTACCATTGAATGGTAGTTAATGTGTTATGTACAAATTCATTGCAACCGAAAACACAAATGCATACTAGACACATATCTTATTGTTTACTCTTTTTAAACAGTCTGTGGATTTCTTCAATCACCCGAAAATGGCGTGGTTAAAGCTACAGCGGCGACATACCAAACTATAGCAACATTTACTTGTAACGAAGGCTTTGATCTGGTCGGGAATGATACTCTCGTGTGTACTGCCGACGGTATATGGAATGGTTCAGATCCTTCCTGTGACATTAAAGACTGTGGATATCTTTCACCACCCGACAATGGATACATTTTGATGAATGAAACAACATTTAATTCCGACGTATTTTATGATTGTGATAAGGGTTTTTATCTAAATGGAACAGATAACCGGACATGTCTAAGTGATGGCAGTTGGAGTGAATTGACGCCGTCTTGTATAATAAAAGGTAAATCGATGTGAATATATTTAGAATTCATTGGTACATTATATAGCTAGCTTGAGCAAATTTACTGTAGGATGATCTGCAGTGCTGTATTTTTCAGCGAGTGCAATTAATTTTTGTCAAGAACATCATCTAGCTTTGACGTAGTTTTTGCAAGGCGCTTGGTATTTCTTTGACATTAAAGTCATATATCGAGGGTTCAACGCAGTCGTAAGTCTTACTTGATTTCATAATACCATTTTGCGTTGAACCCTCGGGAATCCATAACAAAATATTCTTGACATACTGTATATCTAGCACACGCACGCAAATTTACATATCTTTGGTTCTTACATAGTTTCTGTTTCACATGTGATTCAACCAACACCAGTTATAGATAACTAAGTTATAATAACATATCTGTATATCAAAATTTAATGTTACCATTTCACTTGATAAATTGTATAATTACGACTTCATGTCGTATAACTTTGTTTATGTTTATAGACTGCGGAGCCCCATCAACACCAGGGCATGGAAAAGTTTATTTCAAAACCACAGTCTTCAGTTCCGAATGTTTCTTTTCCTGTGATCTAGGTTATGATTTCAGAGGAGTAAACGCTTCTGTTTGCTCTGAAGATGGTGTTTGGAATAACACCAATAATACATGTATCATAAAAGGTAATATGAATAATTAAGTAGATCTACAACCCCGTCTGTATATCATTTGTTTTTATTTTTGAAGAATTATGTTGATGTCTTTTATTATTCTAAATATACCAATGAATGGTTAAAATGAACTGTAAAAATATAGGTATATTTCAAATAGTGTTTCGTTATGAGGATAATGGAAAATGGTTTTATTTCATTGGATATTTAAGTCAGTTTGTGTATGTAACAATTGCATCTTTGTAGACTGTGGCAATTTAACTGTGCCGGACAATGGACAACTTCATTTAGTGAACACAACATATGGTTCGACAGCAAATTTCTCGTGTCTTCCGGGATATACTTTACAAGGATATAAAAACAGAGGTTGTAACGAGTCGGGATTCTGGGATAATGATTATCCAGAATGTGCCATAAAAGGTGAGGTCTATGGTTGAAACGTACAACAAACTAACCTTTTAAATCATACTGTTAAATTCTGTAAAATCTAAATACGTACTAGATGTTAAAGGTTTTTGGAGAACTAGTGGTTTAATGGCCAGAAATATGACAGATAATCATTACACCAACTCCTAGGTTACTTTCTGAGACATTATTTTGAAACGTAATCTTGTAGAAGTGGCAAAAGCAGTAGCTGTTACCTTTTTATACATGTTAACTTGGTTCCCTTTTTAAATCGAATGTTACAGATTGTGGTAATCTCACTAATCCTGCTAACGGAAGTGTGTTGTATCTCTCATCTACGTATCAGTCTGGAGCAATTTATAGTTGCAAACTCGGTTATAACTTAGTCGGTTTGAATACAACGGAGTGCACGGCCGCTGGAGTATGGTCTTCTTCAATGCCGACATGTCACATAGTTGGTAAAGTCCATTCTATTACGATTAAACTCTTAAAGATCTTTGCATGAACGTGTAACAGGTTTGGTATTTATGAGTTACAAGATTTAATTGTAATTATGTTTTGTCTGAATTCTTACAGCGTGAATAATTTAAATTTTGAAATACCATTGGTTCGACTGAATAATAATGTCTGTTTTGAGAATAATGACATGATTATAAATTCAAAAGTATTTTCGAATGAAGATAGTTTCTGTAAATCTGATAAAGAATATTCTAGCGAATTTAATATATCGGCAATGCATTTCCAAAATAATGCGGAAAATCCGCTAAACGCTTATGATACAAAAACTAGCGGAGAAAAGGCTGCTATGCCAAATAATGTAAAACAATTATTTCGGAAAACCAGAATTTAGTAAAAAAGGATTACATATTTTGAATATAAATGTTCAACATCTTCTCCCTAAACTGGACGAAATTAAAATGATGCTTGGGGAAAATTGCATACATTTTCTTGGATGTTGTGAAACGTTCCTTAACAGTAATATTAAGAAATTTGATATCAATATAGCTGGTTATAATTTAGAAAGAAAAGATAGAATATCAAAGAAGGGTAGCGGTCTGGTTATTTATATAAAAGAAACTATACAGCATAAGCGTAGATTTGACTCGGAAACAAATCTAGAAACAATCGGGATTGAGGTAATACCAAGATATTCTAAAAAATATATTGTTAAACTTCGTTTATCGTCCCCCAGATTCCTTGCAATCTCTGATTGATGAATACGAAAATCAAATGAATATAGCTTTGGCAGAAAATGACGAAACACATGTTCTCGGAGATTTTAATTTTCATTGTAGTAGAGAAAATCAATGCAAAATAGGAAAATTTGTTAGCTAAATACGGACTTACTCAGTTGATAACAAAGGATACTTGAATTACAGAAAAATCGTCCTCTTTAATTGACCATATATATTCAACCCGTCCCGAATCTATTACTCATGTAAACGTTCTTGGCATAGGGATGAGTGATCACAAACCTATTTACATGATACGCGATACAACTGATAAAATGATGGAAAATAAAAACGGTCAACATACATATATCGATCTTATAAACATTTTGATGACAATAAATTAAGAATGATCTATTAAGTTCTGGGATTGAAAGTATTGAAATGATAGATGATCCGAAATTAGCACTCACTTCTCTGTATAATATTTTTAATTCTCAATTAAATATTCATGCACCGGCCAAAGAGAAAAGGGCAAAACATATTACTCAACCAGAATGGATAACA
>JAFMSR010001715.1:0-25000 GCA_022818135.1 Saxidomus purpurata
CTACACAACGGTACCTGACATGACGGACTTTGATGAAAAAATGACGGACTTACCTTCATGTTGAGCGTACCGCACATGACGGACTTTTCACCCCCAGACATGGGTGTCACACTCAAACCCGACACGTGACCCGCTAAGTGTCGCATATCTGCGTGTTTGTCTCGACGAGACCTACACAACGGTACCTGACATGACGGACTTTGATGAAAAAATGACGGACTTACCTTCATGTTGAGCGTACCGCACATGACGGACTTTTCACCCCCAGACATGGGTGTCACACTCAAACCCGACACGTGACCCCTAAGTGTCGCATATCTGCGTGTTTGTCTCGACGAGACCTACACAACGGTACCTGACATGACGGACTTTGATGAAAAAATGACGGACTTACCTTCATGTTGAGCGTACCGCACATGACGGACTTTTCACCCCCAGACATGGGTGTCACACTCAAACCCGACACGTGACCCGCTAAGTGTCGCATATCTGCGTGTTTGTCTCGACGAGACCTACACAACGGTACCTGACATGACGGACTTTGATGAAAAAATGACGGACTTACCTTCATGTTGAGCGTACCGCACATGACGGACTTTTCACCCCCAGACATGGGTGTCACACTCAAACCCGACACGTGACCCCTAAGTGTCGCATATCTGCGTGTTTGTCTCGACGAGACCTACACAACGGTACCTGACATGACGGACTTTGATGAAAAAATGACGGACTTACCTTCATGTTGAGCGTACCGCACATGACGGACTTTTCACCCCCAGACATGGGTGTCACACTCAAACCCGACACGTGACCCCTAAGTGTCGCATATCTGCGTGTTTGTCTCGACGAGACCTACACAACGGTACCTGACATGACGGACTTTGATGAAAAAATGACGGACTTACCTTCATGTTGAGCGTACCGCACATGACGGACTTTTCACCCCCAGACATGGGTGTCACACTCAAACCCGACACGTGACCCCTAAGTGTCGCATATCTGCGTGTTTGTCTCGACGAGACCTACACAACGGTACCTGACATGACGGACTTTGATGAAAAAATGACGGACTTACCTTCATGTTGAGCGTACCGCACATGACGGACTTTTCACCCCCAGACATGGGTGTCACACTCAAACCCGACACGTGACCCGCTAAGTGTCGCATATCTGCGTGTTTGTCTCGACGAGACCTACACAACGGTACCTGACATGACGGACTTTGATGAAAAAATGACGGACTTACCTTCATGTTGAGCGTACCGCACATGACGGACTTTTCACCCCCAGACATGGGTGTCACACTCAAACCCGACACGTGACCCCTAAGTGTCGCATATCTGCGTGTTTGTCTCGACGAGACCTACACAACGGTACCTGACATGACGGACTTTGATGAAAAAATGACGGACTTACCTTCATGTTGAGCGTACCGCACATGACGGACTTTTCACCCCCAGACATGGGTGTCACACTCAAACCCGACACGTGACCCCTAAGTGTCGCATATCTGCGTGTTTGTCTCGACGAGACCTACACAACGGTACCTGACATGACGGACTTTGATGAAAAAATGACGGACTTACCTTCATGTTGAGCGTACCGCACATGACGGACTTTTCACCCCCAGACATGGGTGTCACACTCAAACCCGACACGTGACCCCTAAGTGTCGCATATCTGCGTGTTTGTCTCGACGAGACCTACACAACGGTACCTGACATGACGGACTTTGATGAAAAAATGACGGACTTACCTTCATGTTGAGCGTACCGCACATGACGGACTTTTCACCCCCAGACATGGGTGTCACACTCAAACCCGACACGTGACCCCTAAGTGTCGCATATCTGCGTGTTTGTCTCGACGAGACCTACACAACGGTACCTGACATGACGGACTTTGATGAAAAAATGACGGACTTACCTTCATGTTGAGCGTACCGCACATGACGGACTTTTCACCCCCAGACATGGGTGTCACACTCAAACCCGACACGTGACCCCTAAGTGTCGCATATCTGCGTGTTTGTCTCGACGAGACCTACACAACGGTACCTGACATGACGGACTTTGATGAAAAAATGACGGACTTACCTTCATGTTGAGCGTACCGCACATGACGGACTTTTCACCCCCAGACATGGGTGTCACACTCAAACCCGACACGTGACCCCTAAGTGTCGCATATCTGCGTGTTTGTCTCGACGAGACCTACACAACGGTACCTGACATGACGGACTTTGATGAAAAAATGACGGACTTACCTTCATGTTGAGCGTACCGCACATGACGGACTTTTCACCCCCAGACATGGGTGTCACACTCAAACCCGACACGTGACCCCTAAGTGTCGCATATCTGCGTGTTTGTCTCGACGAGACCTACACAACGGTACCTGACATGACGGACTTTGATGAAAAAATGACGGACTTACCTTCATGTTGAGCGTACCGCACATGACGGACTTTTCACCCCCAGACATGGGTGTCACACTCAAACCCGACACGTGACCCCTAAGTGTCGCATATCTGCGTGTTTGTCTCGACGAGACCTACACAACGGTACCTGACATGACGGACTTTGATGAAAAAATGACGGACTTACCTTCATGTTGAGCGTACCGCACATGACGGACTTTTCACCCCCAGACATGGGTGTCACACTCAAACCCGACACGTGACCCCTAAGTGTCGCATATCTGCGTGTTTGTCTCGACGAGACCTACACAACGGTACCTGACATGACGGACTTTGATGAAAAAATGACGGACTTACCTTCATGTTGAGCGTACCGCACATGACGGACTTTTCACCCCCAGACATGGGTGTCACACTCAAACCCGACACGTGACCCCTAAGTGTCGCATATCTGCGTGTTTGTCTCGACGAGACCTACACAACGGTACCTGACATGACGGACTTTGATGAAAAAATGACGGACTTACCTTCATGTTGAGCGTACCGCACATGACGGACTTTTCACCCCCAGACATGGGTGTCACACTCAAACCCGACACGTGACCCCTAAGTGTCGCATATCTGCGTGTTTGTCTCGACGAGACCTACACAACGGTACCTGACATGACGGACTTTGATGAAAAAATGACGGACTTACCTTCATGTTGAGCGTACCGCACATGACGGACTTTTCACCCCCAGACATGGGTGTCACACTCAAACCCGACACGTGACCCCTAAGTGTCGCATATCTGCGTGTTTGTCTCGACGAGACCTACACAACGGTACCTGACATGACGGACTTTGATGAAAAAATGACGGACTTACCTTCATGTTGAGCGTACCGCACATGACGGACTTTTCACCCCCAGACATGGGTGTCACACTCAAACCCGACACGTGACCCCTAAGTGTCGCATATCTGCGTGTTTGTCTCGACGAGACCTACACAACGGTACCTGACATGACGGACTTTGATGAAAAAATGACGGACTTACCTTCATGTTGAGCGTACCGCACATGACGGACTTTTCACCCCCAGACATGGGTGTCACACTCAAACCCGACACGTGACCGCTAAGTGTCGCATATCTGCGTGTTTGTCTCGACGAGACCTACACAACGGTACCTGACATGACGGACTTTGATGAAAAAATGACGGACTTACCTTCATGTTGAGCGTACCGCACATGACGGACTTTTCACCCCCAGACATGGGTGTCACACTCAAACCCGACACGTGACCCCTAAGTGTCGCATATCTGCGTGTTTGTCTCGACGAGACCTACACAACGGTACCTGACATGACGGACTTTGATGAAAAAATGACGGACTTACCTTCATGTTGAGCGTACCGCACATGACGGACTTTTCACCCCCAGACATGGGTGTCACACTCAAACCCGACACGTGACCCCTAAGTGTCGCATATCTGCGTGTTTGTCTCGACGAGACCTACACAACGGTACCTGACATGACGGACTTTGATGAAAAAATGACGGACTTACCTTCATGTTGAGCGTACCGCACATGACGGACTTTTCACCCCCAGACATGGGTGTCACACTCAAACCCGACACGTGACCCCTAAGTGTCGCATATCTGCGTGTTTGTCTCGACGAGACCTACACAACGGTACCTGACATGACGGACTTTGATGAAAAAATGACGGACTTACCTTCATGTTGAGCGTACCGCACATGACGGACTTTTCACCCCCAGACATGGGTGTCACACTCAAACCCGACACGTGACCCCTAAGTGTCGCATATCTGCGTGTTTGTCTCGACGAGACCTACACAACGGTACCTGACATGACGGACTTTGATGAAAAAATGACGGACTTACCTTCATGTTGAGCGTACCGCACATGACGGACTTTTCACCCCCAGACATGGGTGTCACACTCAAACCCGACACGTGACCCCTAAGTGTCGCATATCTGCGTGTTTGTCTCGACGAGACCTACACAACGGTACCTGACATGACGGACTTTGATGAAAAAATGACGGACTTACCTTCATGTTGAGCGTACCGCACATGACGGACTTTTCACCCCCAGACATGGGTGTCACACTCAAACCCGACACGTGACCCCTAAGTGTCGCATATCTGCGTGTTTGTCTCGACGAGACCTACACAACGGTACCTGACATGACGGACTTTGATGAAAAAATGACGGACTTACCTTCATGTTGAGCGTACCGCACATGACGGACTTTTCACCCCCAGACATGGGTGTCACACTCAAACCCGACACGTGACCCCTAAGTGTCGCATATCTGCGTGTTTGTCTCGACGAGACCTACACAACGGTACCTGACATGACGGACTTTGATGAAAAAATGACGGACTTACCTTCATGTTGAGCGTACCGCACATGACGGACTTTTCACCCCCAGACATGGGTGTCACACTCAAACCCGACACGTGACCCCTAAGTGTCGCATATCTGCGTGTTTGTCTCGACGAGACCTACACAACGGTACCTGACATGACGGACTTTGATGAAAAAATGACGGACTTACCTTCATGTTGAGCGTACCGCACATGACGGACTTTTCACCCCCAGACATGGGTGTCACACTCAAACCCGACACGTGACCCCTAAGTGTCGCATATCTGCGTGTTTGTCTCGACGAGACCTACACAACGGTACCTGACATGACGGACTTTGATGAAAAAATGACGGACTTACCTTCATGTTGAGCGTACCGCACATGACGGACTTTTCACCCCCGACATGGGTGTCACACTCAAACCCGACACGTGACCCCTAAGTGTCGCATATCTGCGTGTTTGTCTCGACGAGACCTACACAACGGTACCTGACATGACGGACTTTGATGAAAAAATGACGGACTTACCTTCATGTTGAGCGTACCGCACATGACGGACTTTTCACCCCCAGACATGGGTGTCACACTCAAACCCGACACGTGACCCCTAAGTGTCGCATATCTGCGTGTTTGTCTCGACGAGACCTACACAACGGTACCTGACATGACGGACTTTGATGAAAAAATGACGGACTTACCTTCATGTTGAGCGTACCGCACATGACGGACTTTTCACCCCCAGACATGGGTGTCACACTCAAACCCGACACGTGACCCCTAAGTGTCGCATATCTGCGTGTTTGTCTCGACGAGACCTACACAACGGTACCTGACATGACGGACTTTGATGAAAAAATGACGGACTTACCTTCATGTTGAGCGTACCGCACATGACGGACTTTTCACCCCCAGACATGGGTGTCACACTCAAACCCGACACGTGACCCCTAAGTGTCGCATATCTGCGTGTTTGTCTCGACGAGACCTACACAACGGTACCTGACATGACGGACTTTGATGAAAAAATGACGGACTTACCTTCATGTTGAGCGTACCGCACATGACGGACTTTTCACCCCCAGACATGGGTGTCACACTCAAACCCGACACGTGACCCCTAAGTGTCGCATATCTGCGTGTTTGTCTCGACGAGACCTACACAACGGTACCTGACATGACGGACTTTGATGAAAAAATGACGGACTTACCTTCATGTTGAGCGTACCGCACATGACGGACTTTTCACCCCCAGACATGGGTGTCACACTCAAACCCGACACGTGACCCCTAAGTGTCGCATATCTGCGTGTTTGTCTCGACGAGACCTACACAACGGTACCTGACATGACGGACTTTGATGAAAAAATGACGGACTTACCTTCATGTTGAGCGTACCGCACATGACGGACTTTTCACCCCCAGACATGGGTGTCACACTCAAACCCGACACGTGACCCCTAAGTGTCGCATATCTGCGTGTTTGTCTCGACGAGACCTACACAACGGTACCTGACATGACGGACTTTGATGAAAAAATGACGGACTTACCTTCATGTTGAGCGTACCGCACATGACGGACTTTTCACCCCCAGACATGGGTGTCACACTCAAACCCGACACGTGACCCCTAAGTGTCGCATATCTGCGTGTTTGTCTCGACGAGACCTACACAACGGTACCTGACATGACGGACTTTGATGAAAAAATGACGGACTTACCTTCATGTTGAGCGTACCGCACATGACGGACTTTTCACCCCCAGACATGGGTGTCACACTCAAACCCGACACGTGACCCCTAAGTGTCGCATATCTGCGTGTTTGTCTCGACGAGACCTACACAACGGTACCTGACATGACGGACTTTGATGAAAAAATGACGGACTTACCTTCATGTTGAGCGTACCGCACATGACGGACTTTTCACCCCCAGACATGGGTGTCACACTCAAACCCGACACGTGACCCCTAAGTGTCGCATATCTGCGTGTTTGTCTCGACGAGACCTACACAACGGTACCTGACATGACGGACTTTGATGAAAAAATGACGGACTTACCTTCATGTTGAGCGTACCGCACATGACGGACTTTTCACCCCCAGACATGGGTGTCACACTCAAACCCGACACGTGACCCCTAAGTGTCGCATATCTGCGTGTTTGTCTCGACGAGACCTACACAACGGTACCTGACATGACGGACTTTGATGAAAAAATGACGGACTTACCTTCATGTTGAGCGTACCGCACATGACGGACTTTTCACCCCCAGACATGGGTGTCACACTCAAACCCGACACGTGACCCCTAAGTGTCGCATATCTGCGTGTTTGTCTCGACGAGACCTACACAACGGTACCTGACATGACGGACTTTGATGAAAAAATGACGGACTTACCTTCATGTTGAGCGTACCGCACATGACGGACTTTTCACCCCCAGACATGGGTGTCACACTCAAACCCGACACGTGACCCCTAAGTGTCGCATATCTGCGTGTTTGTCTCGACGAGACCTACACAACGGTACCTGACATGACGGACTTTGATGAAAAAATGACGGACTTACCTTCATGTTGAGCGTACCGCACATGACGGACTTTTCACCCCCAGACACGGGTGTCACACTCAAACCCGACACGTGACCCCTAAGTGTCGCATATCTGCGTGTTTGTCTCGACGAGACCTACACAACGGTACCTGACATGACGGACTTTGATGAAAAAATGACGGACTTACCTTCATGTTGAGCGTACCGCACATGACGGACTTTTCACCCCCAGACATGGGTGTCACACTCAAACCCGACACGTGACCCCTAAGTGTCGCATATCTGCGTGTTTGTCTCGACGAGACCTACACAACGGTACCTGACATGACGGACTTTGATGAAAAAATGACGGACTTACCTTCATGTTGAGCGTACCGCACATGACGGACTTTTCACCCCCAGACTGGGTGTCACACTCAAACCCGACACGTGACCCCTAAGTGTCGCATATCTGCGTGTTTGTCTCGACGAGACCTACACAACGGTACCTGACATGACGGACTTTGATGAAAAAATGACGGACTTACCTTCATGTTGAGCGTACCGCACATGACGGACTTTTCACCCCCAGACATGGGTGTCACACTCAAACCCGACACGTGACCCCTAAGTGTCGCATATCTGCGTGTTTGTCTCGACGAGACCTACACAACGGTACCTGACATGACGGACTTTGATGAAAAAATGACGGACTTACCTTCATGTTGAGCGTACCGCACATGACGGACTTTTCACCCCCAGACATGGGTGTCACACTCAAACCCGACACGTGACCCCTAAGTGTCGCATATCTGCGTGTTTGTCTCGACGAGACCTACACAACGGTACCTGACATGACGGACTTTGATGAAAAAATGACGGACTTACCTTCATGTTGAGCGTACCGCACATGACGGACTTTTCACCCCCAGACATGGGTGTCACACTCAAACCCGACACGTGACCCCTAAGTGTCGCATATCTGCGTGTTTGTCTCGACGAGACCTACACAACGGTACCTGACATGACGGACTTTGATGAAAAAATGACGGACTTACCTTCATGTTGAGCGTACCGCACATGACGGACTTTTCACCCCCAGACATGGGTGTCACACTCAAACCCGACACGTGACCCCTAAGTGTCGCATATCTGCGTGTTTGTCTCGACGAGACCTACACAACGGTACCTGACATGACGGACTTTGATGAAAAAATGACGGACTTACCTTCATGTTGAGCGTACCGCACATGACGGACTTTTCACCCCCAGACATGGGTGTCACACTCAAACCCGACACGTGACCCCTAAGTGTCGCATATCTGCGTGTTTGTCTCGACGAGACCTACACAACGGTACCTGACATGACGGACTTTGATGAAAAAATGACGGACTTACCTTCATGTTGAGCGTACCGCACATGACGGACTTTTCACCCCCAGAACATGGGTGTCACACTCAAACCCGACACGTGACCCCTAAGTGTCGCATATCTGCGTGTTTGTCTCGACGAGACCTACACAACGGTACCTGACATGACGGACTTTGATGAAAAAATGACGGACTTACCTTCATGTTGAGCGTACCGCACATGACGGACTTTTCACCCCCAGACACGGGTGTCACACTCAAACCCGACACGTGACCCCTAAGTGTCGCATATCTGCGTGTTTGTCTCGACGAGACCTACACAACGGTACCTGACATGACGGACTTTGATGAAAAAATGACGGACTTACCTTCATGTTGAGCGTACCGCACATGACGGACTTTTCACCCCCAGACATGGGTGTCACACTCAAACCCGACACGTGACCCCTAAGTGTCGCATATCTGCGTGTTTGTCTCGACGAGACCTACACAACGGTACCTGACATGACGGACTTTGATGAAAAAATGACGGACTTACCTTCATGTTGAGCGTACCGCACATGACGGACTTTTCACCCCCAGACATGGGTGTCACACTCAAACCCGACACGTGACCCCTAAGTGTCGCATATCTGCGTGTTTGTCTCGACGAGACCTACACAACGGTACCTGACATGACGGACTTTGATGAAAAAATGACGGACTTACCTTCATGTTGAGCGTACCGCACATGACGGACTTTTCACCCCCAGACATGGGTGTCACACTCAAACCCGACACGTGACCCCTAAGTGTCGCATATCTGCGTGTTTGTCTCGACGAGACCTACACAACGGTACCTGACATGACGGACTTTGATGAAAAAATGACGGACTTACCTTCATGTTGAGCGTACCGCACATGACGGACTTTTCACCCCCAGACATGGGTGTCACACTCAAACCCGACACGTGACCCGCTAAGTGTCGCATATCTGCGTGTTTGTCTCGGCGAGACCTACACAACGGTACCTGACATGACGGACTTTGATGAAAAAATGACGGACTTACCTTCATGTTGAGCGTACCGCACATGACGGACTTTTTCCCCCCACCCCCAAGACATGGGTGTCACACTCAAACCCGACACGTGACCCCTAAGTGTCGCATATCTGCGTGTTTGTCTCGACGAGACCTACACAACGGTACCTGACATGACGGACTTTGATGAAAAAATGACGGACTTACCTTCATGTTGAGCGTACCGCACATGACGGACTTTTCACCCCCAGACATGGGTGTCACACTCAAACCCGACACGTGACCCCTAAGTGTCGCATATCTGCGTGTTTGTCTCGACGAGACCTACACAACGGTACCTGACATGACGGACTTTGATGAAAAAATGACGGACTTACCTTCATGTTGAGCGTACCGCACATGACGGACTTTTCACCCCCAGACATGGGTGTCACACTCAAACCCGACACGTGACCCCTAAGTGTCGCATATCTGCGTGTTTGTCTCGACGAGACCTACACAACGGTACCTGACATGACGGACTTTGATGAAAAAATGACGGACTTACCTTCATGTTGAGCGTACCGCACATGACGGACTTTTCCCCCCCACCCCCAGACATGGGTGTCACACTCAAACCCGACACGTGACCCCTAAGTGTCGCATATCTGCGTGTTTGTCTCGACGAGACCTACACAACGGTACCTGACATGACGGACTTTGATGAAAAAATGACGGACTTACCTTCATGTTGAGCGTACCGCACATGACGGACTTTTCACCCCCAGACATGGGTGTCACACTCAAACCCGACACGTGACCCCTAAGTGTCGCATATCTGCGTGTTTGTCTCGACGAGACCTACACAACGGTACCTGACATGACGGACTTTGATGAAAAAATGACGGACTTACCTTCATGTTGAGCGTACCGCACATGACGGACTTTTCACCCCCAGACATGGGTGTCACACTCAAACCCGACACGTGACCCCTAAGTGTCGCATATCTGCGTGTTTGTCTCGACGAGACCTACACAACGGTACCTGACATGACGGACTTTGATGAAAAAATGACGGACTTACCTTCATGTTGAGCGTACCGCACATGACGGACTTTTCACCCCCAGACATGGGTGTCACACTCAAACCCGACACGTGACCCCTAAGTGTCGCATATCTGCGTGTTTGTCTCGACGAGACCTACACAACGGTACCTGACATGACGGACTTTGATGAAAAAATGACGGACTTACCTTCATGTTGAGCGTACCGCACATGACGGACTTTTCACCCCCAGACATGGGTGTCACACTCAAACCCGACACGTGACCCCTAAGTGTCGCATATCTGCGTGTTTGTCTCGACGAGACCTACACAACGGTACCTGACATGACGGACTTTGATGAAAAAATGACGGACTTACCTTCATGTTGAGCGTACCGCACATGACGGACCACGCGGCTTTTCACCCCAGACATGGGTGTCACACTCAAACCCGACACGTGACCCCTAAGTGTCGCATATCTGCGTGTTTGTCTCGACGAGACCTACACAACGGTACCTGACATGACGGACTTTGATGAAAAAATGACGGACTTACCTTCATGTTGAGCGTACCGCACATGACGGACTTTTCACCCCCAGACATGGGTGTCACACTCAAACCCGACACGTGACCCCTAAGTGTCGCATATCTGCGTGTTTGTCTCGACGAGACCTACACAACGGTACCTGACATGACGGACTTTGATGAAAAAATGACGGACTTACCTTCATGTTGAGCGTACCGCACATGACGGACTTTTCACCCCCAGACACGGGTGTCACACTCAAACCCGACACGTGACCCCTAAGTGTCGCATATCTGCGTGTTTGTCTCGACGAGACCTACACAACGGTACCTGACATGACGGACTTTGATGAAAAAATGACGGACTTACCTTCATGTTGAGCGTACCGCACATGACGGACTTTTCACCCCCAGACATGGGTGTCACACTCAAACCCGACACGTGACCCCTAAGTGTCGCATATCTGCGTGTTTGTCTCGACGAGACCTACACAACGGTACCTGACATGACGGACTTTGATGAAAAAATGACGGACTTACCTTCATGTTGAGCGTACCGCACATGACGGACTTTTCACCCCCAGACATGGGTGTCACACTCAAACCCGACACGTGACCCCTAAGTGTCGCATATCTGCGTGTTTGTCTCGACGAGACCTACACAACGGTACCTGACATGACGGACTTTGATGAAAAAATGACGGACTTACCTTCATGTTGAGCGTACCGCACATGACGGACTTTTCACCCCCAGAACATGGGTGTCACACTCAAACCCGACACGTGACCCCTAAGTGTCGCATATCTGCGTGTTTGTCTCGACGAGACCTACACAACGGTACCTGACATGACGGACTTTGATGAAAAAATGACGGACTTACCTTCATGTTGAGCGTACCGCACATGACGGACTTTTCACCCCCAGACACGGGTGTCACACTCAAACCCGACACGTGACCCCTAAGTGTCGCATATCTGCGTGTTTGTCTCGACGAGACCTACACAACGGTACCTGACATGACGGACTTTGATGAAAAAATGACGGACTTACCTTCATGTTGAGCGTACCGCACATGACGGACTTTTCACCCCCAGACATGGGTGTCACACTCAAACCCGACACGTGACCCCTAAGTGTCGCATATCTGCGTGTTTGTCTCGACGAGACCTACACAACGGTACCTGACATGACGGACTTTGATGAAAAAATGACGGACTTACCTTCATGTTGAGCGTACCGCACATGACGGACTTTTCACCCCCAGACATGGGTGTCACACTCAAACCCGACACGTGACCCCTAAGTGTCGCATATCTGCGTGTTTGTCTCGACGAGACCTACACAACGGTACCTGACATGACGGACTTTGATGAAAAAATGACGGACTTACCTTCATGTTGAGCGTACCGCACATGACGGACTTTTCACCCCCAGACATGGGTGTCACACTCAAACCCGACACGTGACCCCTAAGTGTCGCATATCTGCGTGTTTGTCTCGACGAGACCTACACAACGGTACCTGACATGACGGACTTTGATGAAAAAATGACGGACTTACCTTCATGTTGAGCGTACCGCACATGACGGACTTTTCACCCCCAGAACATGGGTGTCACACTCAAACCCGACACGTGACCCCTAAGTGTCGCATATCTGCGTGTTTGTCTCGACGAGACCTACACAACGGTACCTGACATGACGGACTTTGATGAAAAAATGACGGACTTACCTTCATGTTGAGCGTACCGCACATGACGGACTTTTCACCCCCAGACATGGGTGTCACACTCAAACCCGACACGTGACCCCTAAGTGTCGCATATCTGCGTGTTTGTCTCGACGAGACCTACACAACGGTACCTGACATGACGGACTTTGATGAAAAAATGACGGACTTACCTTCATGTTGAGCGTACCGCACATGACGGACTTTTCACCCCCAGACATGGGTGTCACACTCAAACCCGACACGTGACCCCTAAGTGTCGCATATCTGCGTGTTTGTCTCGACGAGACCTACACAACGGTACCTGACATGACGGACTTTGATGAAAAAATGACGGACTTACCTTCATGTTGAGCGTACCGCACATGACGGACTTTTCACCCCCAGACTGGGTGTCACACTCAAACCCGACACGTGACCCCTAAGTGTCGCATATCTGCGTGTTTGTCTCGACGAGACCTACACAACGGTACCTGACATGACGGACTTTGATGAAAAAATGACGGACTTACCTTCATGTTGAGCGTACCGCACATGACGGACCTTTTCACCCCCAGACAGGGTGTCACACTCAAACCCGACACGTGACCCCTAAGTGTCGCATATCTGCGTGTTTGTCTCGACGAGACCTACACAACGGTACCTGACATGACGGACTTTGATGAAAAAATGACGGACTTACCTTCATGTTGAGCGTACCGCACATGACGGACTTTTCACCCCCAGAACATGGGTGTCACACTCAAACCCGACACGTGACCCCTAAGTGTCGCATATCTGCGTGTTTGTCTCGACGAGACCTACACAACGGTACCTGACATGACGGACTTTGATGAAAAAATGACGGACTTACCTTCATGTTGAGCGTACCGCACATGACGGACTTTTCACCCCCAGACATGGGTGTCACACTCAAACCCGACACGTGACCCCTAAGTGTCGCATATCTGCGTGTTTGTCTCGACGAGACCTACACAACGGTACCTGACATGACGGACTTTGATGAAAAAATGACGGACTTACCTTCATGTTGAGCGTACCGCACATGACGGACTTTTCACCCCCAGACATGGGTGTCACACTCAAACCCGACACGTGACCCCTAAGTGTCGCATATCTGCGTGTTTGTCTCGACGAGACCTACACAACGGTACCTGACATGACGGACTTTGATGAAAAAATGACGGACTTACCTTCATGTTGAGCGTACCGCACATGACGGACTTTTCCACCCCACCCCCAGACATGGGTGTCACACTCAAACCCGACACGTGACCCCTAAGTGTCGCATATCTGCGTGTTTGTCTCGACGAGACCTACACAACGGTACCTGACATGACGGACTTTGATGAAAAAATGACGGACTTACCTTCATGTTGAGCGTACCGCACATGACGGACTTTTCACCCCCAGACACGGGTGTCACACTCAAACCCGACACGTGACCCCTAAGTGTCGCATATCTGCGTGTTTGTCTCGACGAGACCTACACAACGGTACCTGACATGACGGACTTTGATGAAAAAATGACGGACTTACCTTCATGTTGAGCGTACCGCACATGACGGACTTTTACCCCCAGACATGGGTGTCACACTCAAACCCGACACGTGACCGCTAAGTGTCGCATATCTGCGTGTTTGTCTCGACGAGACCTACACAACGGTACCTGACATGACGGACTTTGATGAAAAAATGACGGACTTACCTTCATGTTGAGCGTACCGCACATGACGGACTTTTCACCCCCAGAACATGGGTGTCACACTCAAACCCGACACGTGACCCCTAAGTGTCGCATATCTGCGTGTTTGTCTCGACGAGACCTACACAACGGTACCTGACATGACGGACTTTGATGAAAAAATGACGGACTTACCTTCATGTTGAGCGTACCGCACATGACGGACTTTTTCACCCCCAGACACGGGTGTCACACTCAAACCCGACACGTGACCCCTAAGTGTCGCATATCTGCGTGTTTGTCTCGACGAGACCTACACAACGGTACCTGACATGACGGACTTTGATGAAAAAATGACGGACTTACCTTCATGTTGAGCGTACCGCACATGACGGACTTTTCACCCCCAGACACGGGTGTCACACTCAAACCCGACACGTGACCCCTAAGTGTCGCATATCTGCGTGTTTGTCTCGACGAGACCTACACAACGGTACCTGACATGACGGACTTTGATGAAAAAATGACGGACTTACCTTCATGTTGAGCGTACCGCACATGACGGACTTTTCACCCCCAGACACGGGTGTCACACTCAAACCCGACACGTGACCCCTAAGTGTCGCATATCTGCGTGTTTGTCTCGACGAGACCTACACAACGGTACCTGACATGACGGACTTTGATGAAAAAATGACGGACTTACCTTCATGTTGAGCGTACCGCACATGACGGACTTTTCACCCCCAGACATGGGTGTCACACTCAAACCCGACACGTGACCCCTAAGTGTCGCATATCTGCGTGTTTGTCTCGACGAGACCTACACAACGGTACCTGACATGACGGACTTTGATGAAAAAATGACGGACTTACCTTCATGTTGAGCGTACCGCACATGACGGACTTTTCACCCCCAGACATGGGTGTCACACTCAAACCCGACACGTGACCCCTAAGTGTCGCATATCTGCGTGTTTGTCTCGACGAGACCTACACAACGGTACCTGACATGACGGACTTTGATGAAAAAATGACGGACTTACCTTCATGTTGAGCGTACCGCACATGACGGACTTTTCACCCCCAGACATGGGTGTCACACTCAAACCCGACACGTGACCCCTAAGTGTCGCATATCTGCGTGTTTGTCTCGACGAGACCTACACAACGGTACCTGACATGACGGACTTTGATGAAAAAATGACGGACTTACCTTCATGTTGAGCGTACCGCACATGACGGACTTTTCACCCCCAGACACGGGTGTCACACTCAAACCCGACACGTGACCCCTAAGTGTCGCATATCTGCGTGTTTGTCTCGACGAGACCTACACAACGGTACCTGACATGACGGACTTTGATGAAAAAATGACGGACTTACCTTCATGTTGAGCGTACCGCACATGACGGACTTTTCACCCCCAGACATGGGTGTCACACTCAAACCCGACACGTGACCCCTAAGTGTCGCATATCTGCGTGTTTGTCTCGACGAGACCTACACAACGGTACCTGACATGACGGACTTTGATGAAAAAATGACGGACTTACCTTCATGTTGAGCGTACCGCACATGACGGACTTTTCACCCCCAGACATGGGTGTCACACTCAAACCCGACACGTGACCCCTAAGTGTCGCATATCTGCGTGTTTGTCTCGACGAGACCTACACAACGGTACCTGACATGACGGACTTTGATGAAAAAATGACGGACTTACCTTCATGTTGAGCGTACCGCACATGACGGACTTTTCACCCCCAGACATGGGTGTCACACTCAAACCCGACACGTGACCCCTAAGTGTCGCATATCTGCGTGTTTGTCTCGACGAGACCTACACAACGGTACCTGACATGACGGACTTTGATGAAAAAATGACGGACTTACCTTCATGTTGAGCGTACCGCACATGACGGACTTTTCACCCCCAGACATGGGTGTCACACTCAAACCCGACACGTGACCCCTAAGTGTCGCATATCTGCGTGTTTGTCTCGACGAGACCTACACAACGGTACCTGACATGACGGACTTTGATGAAAAAATGACGGACTTACCTTCATGTTGAGCGTACCGCACATGACGGACTTTTCACCCCCAGACATGGGTGTCACACTCAAACCCGACACGTGACCCCTAAGTGTCGCATATCTGCGTGTTTGTCTCGACGAGACCTACACAACGGTACCTGACATGACGGACTTTGATGAAAAAATGACGGACTTACCTTCATGTTGAGCGTACCGCACATGACGGACTTTTCACCCCCAGAACTGGGTGTCACACTCAAACCCGACACGTGACCCCTAAGTGTCGCATATCTGCGTGTTTGTCTCGACGAGACCTACACAACGGTACCTGACATGACGGACTTTGATGAAAAAATGACGGACTTACCTTCATGTTGAGCGTACCGCACATGACGGACTTTTCACCCCCAGAACTGGGTGTCACACTCAAACCCGACACGTGACCCCTAAGTGTCGCATATCTGCGTGTTTGTCTCGACGAGACCTACACAACGGTACCTGACATGACGGACTTTGATGAAAAAATGACGGACTTACCTTCATGTTGAGCGTACCGCACATGACGGACTTTTCACCCCCAGACATGGGTGTCACACTCAAACCCGACACGTGACCCCTAAGTGTCGCATATCTGCGTGTTTGTCTCGACGAGACCTACACAACGGTACCTGACATGACGGACTTTGATGAAAAAATGACGGACTTACCTTCATGTTGAGCGTACCGCACATGACGGACTTTTCACCCCCAGACATGGGTGTCACACTCAAACCCGACACGTGACCCCTAAGTGTCGCATATCTGCGTGTTTGTCTCGACGAGACCTACACAACGGTACCTGACATGACGGACTTTGATGAAAAAATGACGGACTTACCTTCATGTTGAGCGTACCGCACATGACGGACTTTTCACCCCCAGACATGGGTGTCACACTCAAACCCGACACGTGACCCCTAAGTGTCGCATATCTGCGTGTTTGTCTCGACGAGACCTACACAACGGTACCTGACATGACGGACTTTGATGAAAAAATGACGGACTTACCTTCATGTTGAGCGTACCGCACATGACGGACTTTTCACCCCCAGACATGGGTGTCACACTCAAACCCGACACGTGACCCCTAAGTGTCGCATATCTGCGTGTTTGTCTCGGCGAGACCTACACAACGGTACCTGACATGACGGACTTTGATGAAAAAATGACGGACTTACCTTCATGTTGAGCGTACCGCACATGACGGACTTTTCACCCCCAGACATGGGTGTCACACTCAAACCCGACACGTGACCCCTAAGTGTCGCATATCTGCGTGTTTGTCTCGGCGAGACCTACACAACGGTACCTGACATGACGGACTTTGATGAAAAAATGACGGACTTACCTTCATGTTGAGCGTACCGCACATGACGGACTTTTCACCCCCAGACATGGGTGTCACACTCAAACCCGACACGTGACCCCTAAGTGTCGCATATCTGCGTGTTTGTCTCGACGAGACCTACACAACGGTACCTGACATGACGGACTTTGATGAAAAAATGACGGACTTACCTTCATGTTGAGCGTACCGCACATGACGGACTTTTCACCCCCAGACACGGGTGTCACACTCAAACCCGACACGTGACCCCTAAGTGTCGCATATCTGCGTGTTTGTCTCGACGAGACCTACACAACGGTACCTGACATGACGGACTTTGATGAAAAAATGACGGACTTACCTTCATGTTGAGCGTACCGCACATGACGGACTTTTCACCCCCAGACATGGGTGTCACACTCAAACCCGACACGTGACCCCTAAGTGTCGCATATCTGCGTGTTTGTCTCGACGAGACCTACACAACGGTACCTGACATGACGGACTTTGATGAAAAAATGACGGACTTACCTTCATGTTGAGCGTACCGCACATGACGGACTTTTCACCCCCAGACATGGGTGTCACACTCAAACCCGACACGTGACCCCTAAGTGTCGCATATCTGCGTGTTTGTCTCGGCGAGACCTACACAACGGTACCTGACATGACGGACTTTGATGAAAAAATGACGGACTTACCTTCATGTTGAGCGTACCGCACATGACGGACTTTTCACCCCCAGACATGGGTGTCACACTCAAACCCGACACGTGACCCCTAAGTGTCGCATATCTGCGTGTTTGTCTCGGCGAGACCTACACAACGGTACCTGACATGACGGACTTTGATGAAAAAATGACGGACTTACCTTCATGTTGAGCGTACCGCACATGACGGACTTTTCACCCCCAGAACATGGGTGTCACACTCAAACCCGACACGTGACCCCTAAGTGTCGCATATCTGCGTGTTTGTCTCGGCGAGACCTACACAACGGTACCTGACATGACGGACTTTGATGAAAAAATGACGGACTTACCTTCATGTTGAGCGTACCGCACATGACGGACTTTTCACCCCCAGACATGGGTGTCACACTCAAACCCGACACGTGACCCCTAAGTGTCGCATATCTGCGTGTTTGTCTCGACGAGACCTACACAACGGTACCTGACATGACGGACTTTGATGAAAAAATGACGGACTTACCTTCATGTTGAGCGTACCGCACATGACGGACTTTTCACCCCCAGACATGGGTGTCACACTCAAACCCGACACGTGACCCCTAAGTGTCGCATATCTGCGTGTTTGTCTCGGCGAGACCTACACAACGGTACCTGACATGACGGACTTTGATGAAAAAATGACGGACTTACCTTCATGTTGAGCGTACCGCACATGACGGACTTTTCACCCCCAGACATGGGTGTCACACTCAAACCCGACACGTGACCCCTAAGTGTCGCATATCTGCGTGTTTGTCTCGACGAGACCTACACAACGGTACCTGACATGACGGACTTTGATGAAAAAATGACGGACTTACCTTCATGTTGAGCGTACCGCACATGACGGACTTTTCACCCCCAGACATGGGTGTCACACTCAAACCCGACACGTGACCCCTAAGTGTCGCATATCTGCGTGTTTGTCTCGACGAGACCTACACAACGGTACCTGACATGACGGACTTTGATGAAAAAATGACGGACTTACCTTCATGTTGAGCGTACCGCACATGACGGACTTTTCACCCCCAGACATGGGTGTCACACTCAAACCCGACACGTGACCCCTAAGTGTCGCATATCTGCGTGTTTGTCTCGGCGAGACCTACACAACGGTACCTGACATGACGGACTTTGATGAAAAAATGACGGACTTACCTTCATGTTGAGCGTACCGCACATGACGGACTTTTCACCCCCAGACATGGGTGTCACACTCAAACCCGACACGTGACCCCTAAGTGTCGCATATCTGCGTGTTTGTCTCGACGAGACCTACACAACGGTACCTGACATGACGGACTTTGATGAAAAAATGACGGACTTACCTTCATGTTGAGCGTACCGCACATGACGGACTTTTCACCCCCAGACATGGGTGTCACACTCAAACCCGACACGTGACCCCTAAGTGTCGCATATCTGCGTGTTTGTCTCGACGAGACCTACACAACGGTACCTGACATGACGGACTTTGATGAAAAAATGACGGACTTACCTTCATGTTGAGCGTACCGCACATGACGGACTTTTCACCCCCAGACATGGGTGTCACACTCAAACCCGACACGTGACCCCTAAGTGTCGCATATCTGCGTGTTTGTCTCGGCGAGACCTACACAACGGTACCTGACATGACGGACTTTGATGAAAAAATGACGGACTTACCTTCATGTTGAGCGTACCGCACATGACGGACTTTTCACCCCCAGACATGGGTGTCACACTCAAACCCGACACGTGACCCCTAAGTGTCGCATATCTGCGTGTTTGTCTCGACGAGACCTACACAACGGTACCTGACATGACGGACTTTGATGAAAAAATGACGGACTTACCTTCATGTTGAGCGTACCGCACATGACGGACTTTTCACCCCCAGACATGGGTGTCACACTCAAACCCGACACGTGACCCCTAAGTGTCGCATATCTGCGTGTTTGTCTCGGCGAGACCTACACAACGGTACCTGACATGACGGACTTTGATGAAAAAATGACGGACTTACCTTCATGTTGAGCGTACCGCACATGACGGACTTTTCACCCCCAGACATGGGTGTCACACTCAAACCCGACACGTGACCCCTAAGTGTCGCATATCTGCGTGTTTGTCTCGGCGAGACCTACACAACGGTACCTGACATGACGGACTTTGATGAAAAAATGACGGACTTACCTTCATGTTGAGCGTACCGCACATGACGGACTTTTCACCCCCAGACATGGGTGTCACACTCAAACCCGACACGTGACCCCTAAGTGTCGCATATCTGCGTGTTTGTCTCGGCGAGACCTACACAACGGTACCTGACATGACGGACTTTGATGAAAAAATGACGGACTTACCTTCATGTTGAGCGTACCGCACATGACGGACTTTTCACCCCCAGACACGGGTGTCACACTCAAACCCGACACGTGACCCCTAAGTGTCGCATATCTGCGTGTTTGTCTCGGCGAGACCTACACAACGGTACCTGACATGACGGACTTTGATGAAAAAATGACGGACTTACCTTCATGTTGAGCGTACCGCACATGACGGACTTTTCACCCCCAGACATGGGTGTCACACTCAAACCCGACACGTGACCCCTAAGTGTCGCATATCTGCGTGTTTGTCTCGACGAGACCTACACAACGGTACCTGACATGACGGACTTTGATGAAAAAATGACGGACTTACCTTCATGTTGAGCGTACCGCACATGACGGACTTTTCACCCCCAGACATGGGTGTCACACTCAAACCCGACACGTGACCCCTAAGTGTCGCATATCTGCGTGTTTGTCTCGGCGAGACCTACACAACGGTACCTGACATGACGGACTTTGATGAAAAAATGACGGACTTACCTTCATGTTGAGCGTACCGCACATGACGGACTTTTCACCCCCAGACATGGGTGTCACACTCAAACCCGACACGTGACCGCTAAGTGTCGCATATCTGCGTGTTTGTCTCGGCGAGACCTACACAACGGTACCTGACATGACGGACTTTGATGAAAAAATGACGGACTTACCTTCATGTTGAGCGTACCGCACATGACGGACTTTTCACCCCCAGACATGGGTGTCACACTCAAACCCGACACGTGACCCCTAAGTGTCGCATATCTGCGTGTTTGTCTCGGCGAGACCTACACAACGGTACCTGACATGACGGACTTTGATGAAAAAATGACGGACTTACCTTCATGTTGAGCGTACCGCACATGACGGACTTTTCACCCCCAGACATGGGTGTCACACTCAAACCCGACACGTGACCCCTAAGTGTCGCATATCTGCGTGTTTGTCTCGGCGAGACCTACACAACGGTACCTGACATGACGGACTTTGATGAAAAAATGACGGACTTACCTTCATGTTGAGCGTACCGCACATGACGGACTTTTCACCCCCAGACATGGGTGTCACACTCAAACCCGACACGTGACCCCTAAGTGTCGCATATCTGCGTGTTTGTCTCGGCGAGACCTACACAACGGTACCTGACATGACGGACTTTGATGAAAAAATGACGGACTTACCTTCATGTTGAGCGTACCGCACATGACGGACTTTTCACCCCCAGACATGGGTGTCACACTCAAACCCGACACGTGACCCCTAAGTGTCGCATATCTGCGTGTTTGTCTCGGCGAGACCTACACAACGGTACCTGACATGACGGACTTTGATGAAAAAATGACGGACTTACCTTCATGTTGAGCGTACCGCACATGACGGACTTTTCACCCCCAGACATGGGTGTCACACTCAAACCCGACACGTGACCCCTAAGTGTCGCATATCTGCGTGTTTGTCTCGACGAGACCTACACAACGGTACCTGACATGACGGACTTTGATGAAAAAATGACGGACTTACCTTCATGTTGAGCGTACCGCACATGACGGACTTTTCACCCCCAGACATGGGTGTCACACTCAAACCCGACACGTGACCGCTAAGTGTCGCATATCTGCGTGTTTGTCTCGGCGAGACCTACACAACGGTACCTGACATGACGGACTTTGATGAAAAAATGACGGACTTACCTTCATGTTGAGCGTACCGCACATGACGGACTTTTCACCCCCAGACATGGGTGTCACACTCAAACCCGACACGTGACCCCTAAGTGTCGCATATCTGCGTGTTTGTCTCGACGAGACCTACACAACGGTACCTGACATGACGGACTTTGATGAAAAAATGACGGACTTACCTTCATGTTGAGCGTACCGCACATGACGGACTTTTCACCCCCAGACATGGGTGTCACACTCAAACCCGACACGTGACCCCTAAGTGTCGCATATCTGCGTGTTTGTCTCGGCGAGACCTACACAACGGTACCTGACATGACGGACTTTGATGAAAAAATGACGGACTTACCTTCATGTTGAGCGTACCGCACATGACGGACTTTTCACCCCCAGACATGGGTGTCACACTCAAACCCGACACGTGACCGCTAAGTGTCGCATATCTGCGTGTTTGTCTCGGCGAGACCTACACAACGGTACCTGACATGACGGACTTTGATGAAAAAATGACGGACTTACCTTCATGTTGAGCGTACCGCACATGACGGACTTTTCACCCCCAGACATGGGTGTCACACTCAAACCCGACACGTGACCGCTAAGTGTCGCATATCTGCGTGTTTGTCTCGGCGAGACCTACACAACGGTACCTGACATGACGGACTTTGATGAAAAAATGACGGACTTACCTTCATGTTGAGCGTACCGCACATGACGGACTTTTCACCCCCAGACATGGGTGTCACACTCAAACCCGACACGTGACCCCTAAGTGTCGCATATCTGCGTGTTTGTCTCGGCGAGACCTACACAACGGTACCTGACATGACGGACTTTGATGAAAAATGACTGACATTTACCTTCATGTTGAGCGTACCGCACATGACGGACTTTTCACCCCCAGACATGGGTGTCACACTCAAACCCGACACGTGACCCCTAAGTGTCGCATATCTGCGTGTTTGTCTCGGCGAGACCTACACAACGGTACCTGACATGACGGACTTTGATGAAAAAATGACGGACTTACCTTCATGTTGAGCGTACCGCACATGACGGACTTTTCACCCCCAGACATGGGTGTCACACTCAAACCCGACACGTGACCGCTAAGTGTCGCATATCTGCGTGTTTGTCTCGGCGAGACCTACACAACGGTACCTGACATGACGGACTTTGATGAAAAAATGACGGACTTACCTTCATGTTGAGCGTACCGCACATGACGGACTTTTCACCCCCAGACATGGGTGTCACACTCAAACCCGACACGTGACCGCTAAGTGTCGCATATCTGCGTGTTTGTCTCGGCGAGACCTACACAACGGTACCTGACATGACGGACTTTGATGAAAAAATGACGGACTTACCTTCATGTTGAGCGTACCGCACATGACGGACTTTTCACCCCCAGACATGGGTGTCACACTCAAACCCGACACGTGACCGCTAAGTGTCGCATATCTGCGTGTTTGTCTCGGCGAGACCTACACAACGGTACCTGACATGACGGACTTTGATGAAAAAATGACGGACTTACCTTCATGTTGAGCGTACCGCACATGACGGACTTTTCACCCCCAGACATGGGTGTCACACTCAAACCCGACACGTGACCGCTAAGTGTCGCATATCTGCGTGTTTGTCTCGGCGAGACCTACACAACGGTACCTGACATGACGGACTTTGATGAAAAAATGACGGACTTACCTTCATGTTGAGCGTACCGCACATGACGGACTTTTCACCCCCAGACATGGGTGTCACACTCAAACCCGACACGTGACCGCTAAGTGTCGCATATCTGCGTGTTTGTCTCGGCGAGACCTACACAACGGTACCTGACATGACGGACTTTGATGAAAAAATGACGGACTTACCTTCATGTTGAGCGTACCGCACATGACGGACTTTTCACCCCCAGACATGGGTGTCACACTCAAACCCGACACGTGACCGCTAAGTGTCGCATATCTGCGTGTTTGTCTCGGCGAGACCTACACAACGGTACCTGACATGACGGACTTTGATGAAAAAATGACGGACTTACCTTCATGTTGAGCGTACCGCACATGACGGACTTTTCACCCCCAGACATGGGTGTCACACTCAAACCCGACACGTGACCGCTAAGTGTCGCATA
>JAFMSR010001716.1:0-25000 GCA_022818135.1 Saxidomus purpurata
TGAAAATACCATTTACATTAACTGGTATGCGACACTTAGGGTCACGTGTCGGGTTTGAGTGTGACACCCATGTCTGAGGGTGAAAAGTCCGTCATGTGCGGTACGCTCAACATGAAGGTAAGTCCGTCATTTTTTCATCAAAGTCCGTCATGTCAGGTACCGTTGTGTAGGTCTCGTCGAGACAAACACGCAGATATGCGACACTTAGGGGTCACGTGTCGGGTTTGAGTGTGACACCCATGTCTGAGGGTGAAAAGTCCGTCATGTGCGGTACGCTCAACATGAAGGTAAGTCCGTCATTTTTTCATCAAAGTCCGTCATGTCAGGTACCGTTGTGTAGGTCTCGTCGAGACAAACACGCAGATATGCGACACTTAGGGGTCACGTGTCGGGTTTGAGTGTGACACCCATGTCTGAGGGTGAAAAGTCCGTCATGTGCGGTACGCTCAACATGAAGGTAAGTCCGTCATTTTTTCATCAAAGTCCGTCATGTCAGGTACCGTTGTGTAGGTCTCGTCGAGACAAACACGCAGATATGCGACACTTAGGGGTCACGTGTCGGGTTTGAGTGTGACACCCATGTCTGAGGGTGAAAAGTCCGTCATGTGCGGTACGCTCAACATGAAGGTAAGTCCGTCATTTTTTCATCAAAGTCCGTCATGTCAGGTACCGTTGTGTAGGTCTCGTCGAGACAAACACGCAGATATGCGACACTTAGGGGTCACGTGTCGGGTTTGAGTGTGACACCCATGTCTGAGGGTGAAAAGTCCGTCATGTGCGGTACGCTCAACATGAAGGTAAGTCCGTCATTTTTTCATCAAAGTCCGTCATGTCAGGTACCGTTGTGTAGGTCTCGTCGAGACAAACACGCAGATATGCGACACTTAGGGGTCACGTGTCGGGTTTGAGTGTGACACCCATGTCTGAGGGTGAAAAGTCCGTCATGTGCGGTACGCTCAACATGAAGGTAAGTCCGTCATTTTTTCATCAAAGTCCGTCATGTCAGGTACCGTTGTGTAGGTCTCGTCGAGACAAACACGCAGATATGCGACACTTAGGGGTCACGTGTCGGGTTTGAGTGTGACACCCATGTCTGAGGGTGAAAAGTCCGTCATGTGCGGTACGCTCAACATGAAGGTAAGTCCGTCATTTTTTCATCAAAGTCCGTCATGTCAGGTACCGTTGTGTAGGTCTCGTCGAGACAAACACGCAGATATGCGACACTTAGGGGTCACGTGTCGGGTTTGAGTGTGACACCCATGTCTGAGGGTGAAAAGTCCGTCATGTGCGGTACGCTCAACATGAAGGTAAGTCCGTCATTTTTTCATCAAAGTCCGTCATGTCAGGTACCGTTGTGTAGGTCTCGTCGAGACAAACACGCAGATATGCGACACTTAGGGGTCACGTGTCGGGTTTGAGTGTGACACCCATGTCTGAGGGTGAAAAGTCCGTCATGTGCGGTACGCTCAACATGAAGGTAAGTCCGTCATTTTTTCATCAAAGTCCGTCATGTCAGGTACCGTTGTGTAGGTCTCGTCGAGACAAACACGCAGATATGCGACACTTAGGGGTCACGTGTCGGGTTTGAGTGTGACACCCATGTCTGAGGGTGAAAAGTCCGTCATGTGCGGTACGCTCAACATGAAGGTAAGTCCGTCATTTTTTCATCAAAGTCCGTCATGTCAGGTACCGTTGTGTAGGTCTCGTCGAGACAAACACGCAGATATGCGACACTTAGGGGTCACGTGTCGGGTTTGAGTGTGACACCCATGTCTGAGGGTGAAAAGTCCGTCATGTGCGGTACGCTCAACATGAAGGTAAGTCCGTCATTTTTTCATCAAAGTCCGTCATGTCAGGTACCGTTGTGTAGGTCTCGTCGAGACAAACACGCAGATATGCGACACTTAGGGGTCACGTGTCGGGTTTGAGTGTGACACCCATGTCTGAGGGTGAAAAGTCCGTCATGTGCGGTACGCTCAACATGAAGGTAAGTCCGTCATTTTTTCATCAAAGTCCGTCATGTCAGGTACCGTTGTGTAGGTCTCGTCGAGACAAACACGCAGATATGCGACACTTAGGGGTCACGTGTCGGGTTTGAGTGTGACACCCATGTCTGAGGGTGAAAAGTCCGTCATGTGCGGTACGCTCAACATGAAGGTAAGTCCGTCATTTTTTCATCAAAGTCCGTCATGTCAGGTACCGTTGTGTAGGTCTCGTCGAGACAAACACGCAGATATGCGACACTTAGGGGTCACGTGTCGGGTTTGAGTGTGACACCCATGTCTGAGGGTGAAAAGTCCGTCATGTGCGGTACGCTCAACATGAAGGTAAGTCCGTCATTTTTTCATCAAAGTCCGTCATGTCAGGTACCGTTGTGTAGGTCTCGTCGAGACAAACACGCAGATATGCGACACTTAGGGGTCACGTGTCGGGTTTGAGTGTGACACCCATGTCTGAGGGTGAAAAGTCCGTCATGTGCGGTACGCTCAACATGAAGGTAAGTCCGTCATTTTTTCATCAAAGTCCGTCATGTCAGGTACCGTTGTGTAGGTCTCGTCGAGACAAACACGCAGATATGCGACACTTAGGGGTCACGTGTCGGGTTTGAGTGTGACACCCATGTCTGAGGGTGAAAAGTCCGTCATGTGCGGTACGCTCAACATGAAGGTAAGTCCGTCATTTTTTCATCAAAGTCCGTCATGTCAGGTACCGTTGTGTAGGTCTCGTCGAGACAAACACGCAGATATGCGACACTTAGGGGTCACGTGTCGGGTTTGAGTGTGACACCCATGTCTGAGGGTGAAAAGTCCGTCATGTGCGGTACGCTCAACATGAAGGTAAGTCCGTCATTTTTTCATCAAAGTCCGTCATGTCAGGTACCGTTGTGTAGGTCTCGTCGAGACAAACACGCAGATATGCGACACTTAGGGGTCACGTGTCGGGTTTGAGTGTGACACCCATGTCTGAGGGTGAAAAGTCCGTCATGTGCGGTACGCTCAACATGAAGGTAAGTCCGTCATTTTTTCATCAAAGTCCGTCATGTCAGGTACCGTTGTGTAGGTCTCGTCGAGACAAACACGCAGATATGCGACACTTAGGGGTCACGTGTCGGGTTTGAGTGTGACACCCATGTCTGAGGGTGAAAAGTCCGTCATGTGCGGTACGCTCAACATGAAGGTAAGTCCGTCATTTTTTCATCAAAGTCCGTCATGTCAGGTACCGTTGTGTAGGTCTCGTCGAGACAAACACGCAGATATGCGACACTTAGGGGTCACGTGTCGGGTTTGAGTGTGACACCCATGTCTGAGGGTGAAAAGTCCGTCATGTGCGGTACGCTCAACATGAAGGTAAGTCCGTCATTTTTTCATCAAAGTCCGTCATGTCAGGTACCGTTGTGTAGGTCTCGTCGAGACAAACACGCAGATATGCGACACTTAGGGGTCACGTGTCGGGTTTGAGTGTGACACCCATGTCTGAGGGTGAAAAGTCCGTCATGTGCGGTACGCTCAACATGAAGGTAAGTCCGTCATTTTTTCATCAAAGTCCGTCATGTCAGGTACCGTTGTGTAGGTCTCGTCGAGACAAACACGCAGATATGCGACACTTAGGGGTCACGTGTCGGGTTTGAGTGTGACACCCATGTCTGAGGGTGAAAAGTCCGTCATGTGCGGTACGCTCAACATGAAGGTAAGTCCGTCATTTTTTCATCAAAGTCCGTCATGTCAGGTACCGTTGTGTAGGTCTCGTCGAGACAAACACGCAGATATGCGACACTTAGGGGTCACGTGTCGGGTTTGAGTGTGACACCCATGTCTGAGGGTGAAAAGTCCGTCATGTGCGGTACGCTCAACATGAAGGTAAGTCCGTCATTTTTTCATCAAAGTCCGTCATGTCAGGTACCGTTGTGTAGGTCTCGTCGAGACAAACACGCAGATATGCGACACTTAGGGGTCACGTGTCGGGTTTGAGTGTGACACCCATGTCTGAGGGTGAAAAGTCCGTCATGTGCGGTACGCTCAACATGAAGGTAAGTCCGTCATTTTTTCATCAAAGTCCGTCATGTCAGGTACCGTTGTGTAGGTCTCGTCGAGACAAACACGCAGATATGCGACACTTAGGGGTCACGTGTCGGGTTTGAGTGTGACACCCATGTCTGAGGGTGAAAAGTCCGTCATGTGCGGTACGCTCAACATGAAGGTAAGTCCGTCATTTTTTCATCAAAGTCCGTCATGTCAGGTACCGTTGTGTAGGTCTCGTCGAGACAAACACGCAGATATGCGACACTTAGGGGTCACGTGTCGGGTTTGAGTGTGACACCCATGTCTGAGGGTGAAAAAGTCCGTCATGTGCGGTACGCTCAACATGAAGGTAAGTCCGTCATTTTTTCATCAAAGTCCGTCATGTCAGGTACCGTTGTGTAGGTCTCGTCGAGACAAACACGCAGATATGCGACACTTAGGGGTCACGTGTCGGGTTTGAGTGTGACACCCATGTCTGAGGGTGAAAAGTCCGTCATGTGCGGTACGCTCAACATGAAGGTAAGTCCGTCATTTTTCCATCAAAGTCCGTCATGTCAGGTACCGTTGTGTAGGTCTCGTCGAGACAAACACGCAGATATGCGACACTTAGGGGTCACGTGTCGGGTTTGAGTGTGACACCCATGTCTGAGGGTGAAAAGTCCGTCATGTGCGGTACGCTCAACATGAAGGTAAGTCCGTCATTTTTTCATCAAAGTCCGTCATGTCAGGTACCGTTGTGTAGGTCTCGTCGAGACAAACACGCAGATATGCGACACTTAGGGGTCACGTGTCGGGTTTGAGTGTGACACCCATGTCTGAGGGTGAAAAGTCCGTCATGTGCGGTACGCTCAACATGAAGGTAAGTCCGTCATTTTTTCATCAAAGTCCGTCATGTCAGGTACCGTTGTGTAGGTCTCGTCGAGACAAACACGCAGATATGCGACACTTAGGGGTCACGTGTCGGGTTTGAGTGTGACACCCATGTCTGAGGGTGAAAAGTCCGTCATGTGCGGTACGCTCAACATGAAGGTAAGTCCGTCATTTTTTCATCAAAGTCCGTCATGTCAGGTACCGTTGTGTAGGTCTCGTCGAGACAAACACGCAGATATGCGACACTTAGGGGTCACGTGTCGGGTTTGAGTGTGACACCCATGTCTGAGGGTGAAAAGTCCGTCATGTGCGGTACGCTCAACATGAAGGTAAGTCCGTCATTTTTTCATCAAAGTCCGTCATGTCAGGTACCGTTGTGTAGGTCTCGTCGAGACAAACACGCAGATATGCGACACTTAGGGGTCACGTGTCGGGTTTGAGTGTGACACCCATGTCTGAGGGTGAAAAGTCCGTCATGTGCGGTACGCTCAACATGAAGGTAAGTCCGTCATTTTTTCATCAAAGTCCGTCATGTCAGGTACCGTTGTGTAGGTCTCGTCGAGACAAACACGCAGATATGCGACACTTAGGGGTCACGTGTCGGGTTTGAGTGTGACACCCATGTCTGAGGGTGAAAAGTCCGTCATGTGCGGTACGCTCAACATGAAGGTAAGTCCGTCATTTTTTCATCAAAGTCCGTCATGTCAGGTACCGTTGTGTAGGTCTCGTCGAGACAAACACGCAGATATGCGACACTTAGGGGTCACGTGTCGGGTTTGAGTGTGACACCCATGTCTGAGGGTGAAAAGTCCGTCATGTGCGGTACGCTCAACATGAAGGTAAGTCCGTCATTTTTTCATCAAAGTCCGTCATGTCAGGTACCGTTGTGTAGGTCTCGTCGAGACAAACACGCAGATATGCGACACTTAGGGGTCACGTGTCGGGTTTGAGTGTGACACCCATGTCTGAGGGTGAAAAGTCCGTCATGTGCGGTACGCTCAACATGAAGGTAAGTCCGTCATTTTTTCATCAAAGTCCGTCATGTCAGGTACCGTTGTGTAGGTCTCGTCGAGACAAACACGCAGATATGCGACACTTAGGGGTCACGTGTCGGGTTTGAGTGTGACACCCATGTCTGAGGGTGAAAAGTCCGTCATGTGCGGTACGCTCAACATGAAGGTAAGTCCGTCATTTTTCCATCAAAGTCCGTCATGTCAGGTACCGTTGTGTAGGTCTCGTCGAGACAAACACGCAGATATGCGACACTTAGGGGTCACGTGTCGGGTTTGAGTGTGACACCCATGTCTGAGGGTGAAAAGTCCGTCATGTGCGGTACGCTCAACATGAAGGTAAGTCCGTCATTTTTTCATCAAAGTCCGTCATGTCAGGTACCGTTGTGTAGGTCTCGTCGAGACAAACACGCAGATATGCGACACTTAGGGGTCACGTGTCGGGTTTGAGTGTGACACCCATGTCTGAGGGTGAAAAGTCCGTCATGTGCGGTACGCTCAACATGAAGGTAAGTCCGTCATTTTTTCCATCAAAGTCCGTCATGTCAGGTACCGTTGTGTAGGTCTCGTCGAGACAAACACGCAGATATGCGACACTTAGGGGTCACGTGTCGGGTTTGAGTGTGACACCCATGTCTGAGGGTGAAAAGTCCGTCATGTGCGGTACGCTCAACATGAAGGTAAGTCCGTCATTTTTCCATCAAAGTCCGTCATGTCAGGTACCGTTGTGTAGGTCTCGTCGAGACAAACACGCAGATATGCGACACTTAGGGGTCACGTGTCGGGTTTGAGTGTGACACCCATGTCTGAGGGTGAAAAGTCCGTCATGTGCGGTACGCTCAACATGAAGGTAAGTCCGTCATTTTTTCATCAAAGTCCGTCATGTCAGGTACCGTTGTGTAGGTCTCGTCGAGACAAACACGCAGATATGCGACACTTAGGGGTCACGTGTCGGGTTTGAGTGTGACACCCATGTCTGAGGGTGAAAAGTCCGTCATGTGCGGTACGCTCAACATGAAGGTAAGTCCGTCATTTTTTCATCAAAGTCCGTCATGTCAGGTACCGTTGTGTAGGTCTCGTCGAGACAAACACGCAGATATGCGACACTTAGGGGTCACGTGTCGGGTTTGAGTGTGACACCCATGTCTGAGGGTGAAAAGTCCGTCATGTGCGGTACGCTCAACATGAAGGTAAGTCCGTCATTTTTTCATCAAAGTCCGTCATGTCAGGTACCGTTGTGTAGGTCTCGTCGAGACAAACACGCAGATATGCGACACTTAGGGGTCACGTGTCGGGTTTGAGTGTGACACCCATGTCTGAGGGTGAAAAGTCCGTCATGTGCGGTACGCTCAACATGAAGGTAAGTCCGTCATTTTTTCATCAAAGTCCGTCATGTCAGGTACCGTTGTGTAGGTCTCGTCGAGACAAACACGCAGATATGCGACACTTAGGGGTCACGTGTCGGGTTTGAGTGTGACACCCATGTCTGAGGGTGAAAAGTCCGTCATGTGCGGTACGCTCAACATGAAGGTAAGTCCGTCATTTTTTCATCAAAGTCCGTCATGTCAGGTACCGTTGTGTAGGTCTCGTCGAGACAAACACGCAGATATGCGACACTTAGGGGTCACGTGTCGGGTTTGAGTGTGACACCCATGTCTGAGGGTGAAAAGTCCGTCATGTGCGGTACGCTCAACATGAAGGTAAGTCCGTCATTTTTCCATCAAAGTCCGTCATGTCAGGTACCGTTGTGTAGGTCTCGTCGAGACAAACACGCAGATATGCGACACTTAGGGGTCACGTGTCGGGTTTGAGTGTGACACCCATGTCTGAGGGTGAAAAGTCCGTCATGTGCGGTACGCTCAACATGAAGGTAAGTCCGTCATTTTTTCATCAAAGTCCGTCATGTCAGGTACCGTTGTGTAGGTCTCGTCGAGACAAACACGCAGATATGCGACACTTAGGGGTCACGTGTCGGGTTTGAGTGTGACACCCATGTCTGAGGGTGAAAAGTCCGTCATGTGCGGTACGCTCAACATGAAGGTAAGTCCGTCATTTTTTCCATCAAAGTCCGTCATGTCAGGTACCGTTGTGTAGGTCTCGTCGAGACAAACACGCAGATATGCGACACTTAGGGGTCACGTGTCGGGTTTGAGTGTGACACCCATGTCTGAGGGTGAAAAGTCCGTCATGTGCGGTACGCTCAACATGAAGGTAAGTCCGTCATTTTTCCATCAAAGTCCGTCATGTCAGGTACCGTTGTGTAGGTCTCGTCGAGACAAACACGCAGATATGCGACACTTAGGGGTCACGTGTCGGGTTTGAGTGTGACACCCATGTCTGAGGGTGAAAAGTCCGTCATGTGCGGTACGCTCAACATGAAGGTAAGTCCGTCATTTTTCCATCAAAGTCCGTCATGTCAGGTACCGTTGTGTAGGTCTCGTCGAGACAAACACGCAGATATGCGACACTTAGGGGTCACGTGTCGGGTTTGAGTGTGACACCCATGTCTGAGGGTGAAAAGTCCGTCATGTGCGGTACGCTCAACATGAAGGTAAGTCCGTCATTTTTTCATCAAAGTCCGTCATGTCAGGTACCGTTGTGTAGGTCTCGTCGAGACAAACACGCAGATATGCGACACTTAGGGGTCACGTGTCGGGTTTGAGTGTGACACCCATGTCTGAGGGTGAAAAGTCCGTCATGTGCGGTACGCTCAACATGAAGGTAAGTCCGTCATTTTTCCATCAAAGTCCGTCATGTCAGGTACCGTTGTGTAGGTCTCGTCGAGACAAACACGCAGATATGCGACACTTAGGGGTCACGTGTCGGGTTTGAGTGTGACACCCATGTCTGAGGGTGAAAAGTCCGTCATGTGCGGTACGCTCAACATGAAGGTAAGTCCGTCATTTTTCCATCAAAGTCCGTCATGTCAGGTACCGTTGTGTAGGTCTCGTCGAGACAAACACGCAGATATGCGACACTTAGGGGTCACGTGTCGGGTTTGAGTGTGACACCCATGTCTGAGGGTGAAAAGTCCGTCATGTGCGGTACGCTCAACATGAAGGTAAGTCCGTCATTTTTCCATCAAAGTCCGTCATGTCAGGTACCGTTGTGTAGGTCTCGTCGAGACAAACACGCAGATATGCGACACTTAGGGGTCACGTGTCGGGTTTGAGTGTGACACCCATGTCTGAGGGTGAAAAGTCCGTCATGTGCGGTACGCTCAACATGAAGGTAAGTCCGTCATTTTTTCATCAAAGTCCGTCATGTCAGGTACCGTTGTGTAGGTCTCGTCGAGACAAACACGCAGATATGCGACACTTAGGGGTCACGTGTCGGGTTTGAGTGTGACACCCATGTCTGAGGGTGAAAAGTCCGTCATGTGCGGTACGCTCAACATGAAGGTAAGTCCGTCATTTTTTCATCAAAGTCCGTCATGTCAGGTACCGTTGTGTAGGTCTCGTCGAGACAAACACGCAGATATGCGACACTTAGGGGTCACGTGTCGGGTTTGAGTGTGACACCCATGTCTGAGGGTGAAAAGTCCGTCATGTGCGGTACGCTCAACATGAAGGTAAGTCCGTCATTTTTCCATCAAAGTCCGTCATGTCAGGTACCGTTGTGTAGGTCTCGTCGAGACAAACACGCAGATATGCGACACTTAGGGGTCACGTGTCGGGTTTGAGTGTGACACCCATGTCTGAGGGTGAAAAGTCCGTCATGTGCGGTACGCTCAACATGAAGGTAAGTCCGTCATTTTTCCATCAAAGTCCGTCATGTCAGGTACCGTTGTGTAGGTCTCGTCGAGACAAACACGCAGATATGCGACACTTAGGGGTCACGTGTCGGGTTTGAGTGTGACACCCATGTCTGAGGGTGAAAAGTCCGTCATGTGCGGTACGCTCAACATGAAGGTAAGTCCGTCATTTTTCCATCAAAGTCCGTCATGTCAGGTACCGTTGTGTAGGTCTCGTCGAGACAAACACGCAGATATGCGACACTTAGGGGTCACGTGTCGGGTTTGAGTGTGACACCCATGTCTGAGGGTGAAAAGTCCGTCATGTGCGGTACGCTCAACATGAAGGTAAGTCCGTCATTTTTCCATCAAAGTCCGTCATGTCAGGTACCGTTGTGTAGGTCTCGTCGAGACAAACACGCAGATATGCGACACTTAGGGGTCACGTGTCGGGTTTGAGTGTGACACCCATGTCTGAGGGTGAAAAGTCCGTCATGTGCGGTACGCTCAACATGAAGGTAAGTCCGTCATTTTTCCATCAAAGTCCGTCATGTCAGGTACCGTTGTGTAGGTCTCGTCGAGACAAACACGCAGATATGCGACACTTAGGGGTCACGTGTCGGGTTTGAGTGTGACACCCATGTCTGAGGGTGAAAAGTCCGTCATGTGCGGTACGCTCAACATGAAGGTAAGTCCGTCATTTTTCCATCAAAGTCCGTCATGTCAGGTACCGTTGTGTAGGTCTCGTCGAGACAAACACGCAGATATGCGACACTTAGGGGTCACGTGTCGGGTTTGAGTGTGACACCCATGTCTGAGGGTGAAAAGTCCGTCATGTGCGGTACGCTCAACATGAAGGTAAGTCCGTCATTTTTCCATCAAAGTCCGTCATGTCAGGTACCGTTGTGTAGGTCTCGTCGAGACAAACACGCAGATATGCGACACTTAGGGGTCACGTGTCGGGTTTGAGTGTGACACCCATGTCTGAGGGTGAAAAGTCCGTCATGTGCGGTACGCTCAACATGAAGGTAAGTCCGTCATTTTTCCATCAAAGTCCGTCATGTCAGGTACCGTTGTGTAGGTCTCGTCGAGACAAACACGCAGATATGCGACACTTAGGGGTCACGTGTCGGGTTTGAGTGTGACACCCATGTCTGAGGGTGAAAAGTCCGTCATGTGCGGTACGCTCAACATGAAGGTAAGTCCGTCATTTTTCCATCAAAGTCCGTCATGTCAGGTACCGTTGTGTAGGTCTCGTCGAGACAAACACGCAGATATGCGACACTTAGGGGTCACGTGTCGGGTTTGAGTGTGACACCCATGTCTGAGGGTGAAAAGTCCGTCATGTGCGGTACGCTCAACATGAAGGTAAGTCCGTCATTTTTCCATCAAAGTCCGTCATGTCAGGTACCGTTGTGTAGGTCTCGTCGAGACAAACACGCAGATATGCGACACTTAGGGGTCACGTGTCGGGTTTGAGTGTGACACCCATGTCTGAGGGTGAAAAGTCCGTCATGTGCGGTACGCTCAACATGAAGGTAAGTCCGTCATTTTTCCATCAAAGTCCGTCATGTCAGGTACCGTTGTGTAGGTCTCGTCGAGACAAACACGCAGATATGCGACACTTAGGGGTCACGTGTCGGGTTTGAGTGTGACACCCATGTCTGAGGGTGAAAAGTCCGTCATGTGCGGTACGCTCAACATGAAGGTAAGTCCGTCATTTTTTCCATCAAAGTCCGTCATGTCAGGTACCGTTGTGTAGGTCTCGTCGAGACAAACACGCAGATATGCGACACTTAGGGGTCACGTGTCGGGTTTGAGTGTGACACCCATGTCTGAGGGTGAAAAGTCCGTCATGTGCGGTACGCTCAACATGAAGGTAAGTCCGTCATTTTTCCATCAAAGTCCGTCATGTCAGGTACCGTTGTGTAGGTCTCGTCGAGACAAACACGCAGATATGCGACACTTAGGGGTCACGTGTCGGGTTTGAGTGTGACACCCATGTCTGAGGGTGAAAAGTCCGTCATGTGCGGTACGCTCAACATGAAGGTAAGTCCGTCATTTTTCCATCAAAGTCCGTCATGTCAGGTACCGTTGTGTAGGTCTCGTCGAGACAAACACGCAGATATGCGACACTTAGGGGTCACGTGTCGGGTTTGAGTGTGACACCCATGTCTGAGGGTGAAAAGTCCGTCATGTGCGGTACGCTCAACATGAAGGTAAGTCCGTCATTTTTTCCATCAAAGTCCGTCATGTCAGGTACCGTTGTGTAGGTCTCGTCGAGACAAACACGCAGATATGCGACACTTAGGGGTCACGTGTCGGGTTTGAGTGTGACACCCATGTCTGAGGGTGAAAAGTCCGTCATGTGCGGTACGCTCAACATGAAGGTAAGTCCGTCATTTTTCCATCAAAGTCCGTCATGTCAGGTACCGTT
The DNA here is from genome assembly GCA_022818135.1 of Saxidomus purpurata. Lineage (NCBI taxonomy): Eukaryota > Metazoa > Mollusca > Bivalvia > Venerida > Veneridae > Saxidomus > Saxidomus purpurata. The sequence goes on from JAFMSR010001716.1 coordinate 12,070, forward strand.
GTGTAGGTCTCGTCGAGACAAACACGCAGATATGCGACACTTAGGGGTCACGTGTCGGGTTTGAGTGTGACACCCATGTCTGAGGGTGAAAAGTCCGTCATGTGCGGTACGCTCAACATGAAGGTAAGTCCGTCATTTTTCCATCAAAGTCCGTCATGTCAGGTACCGTTGTGTAGGTCTCGTCGAGACAAACACGCAGATATGCGACACTTAGGGGTCACGTGTCGGGTTTGAGTGTGACACCCATGTCTGAGGGTGAAAAGTCCGTCATGTGCGGTACGCTCAACATGAAGGTAAGTCCGTCATTTTTTCCATCAAAGTCCGTCATGTCAGGTACCGTTGTGTAGGTCTCGTCGAGACAAACACGCAGATATGCGACACTTAGGGGTCACGTGTCGGGTTTGAGTGTGACACCCATGTCTGAGGGTGAAAAGTCCGTCATGTGCGGTACGCTCAACATGAAGGTAAGTCCGTCATTTTTCCATCAAAGTCCGTCATGTCAGGTACCGTTGTGTAGGTCTCGTCGAGACAAACACGCAGATATGCGACACTTAGGGGTCACGTGTCGGGTTTGAGTGTGACACCCATGTCTGAGGGTGAAAAGTCCGTCATGTGCGGTACGCTCAACATGAAGGTAAGTCCGTCATTTTTTCCATCAAAGTCCGTCATGTCAGGTACCGTTGTGTAGGTCTCGTCGAGACAAACACGCAGATATGCGACACTTAGGGGTCACGTGTCGGGTTTGAGTGTGACACCCATGTCTGAGGGTGAAAAGTCCGTCATGTGCGGTACGCTCAACATGAAGGTAAGTCCGTCATTTTTCCATCAAAGTCCGTCATGTCAGGTACCGTTGTGTAGGTCTCGTCGAGACAAACACGCAGATATGCGACACTTAGGGGTCACGTGTCGGGTTTGAGTGTGACACCCATGTCTGAGGGTGAAAAGTCCGTCATGTGCGGTACGCTCAACATGAAGGTAAGTCCGTCATTTTTCCATCAAAGTCCGTCATGTCAGGTACCGTTGTGTAGGTCTCGTCGAGACAAACACGCAGATATGCGACACTTAGGGGTCACGTGTCGGGTTTGAGTGTGACACCCATGTCTGAGGGTGAAAAGTCCGTCATGTGCGGTACGCTCAACATGAAGGTAAGTCCGTCATTTTTCCATCAAAGTCCGTCATGTCAGGTACCGTTGTGTAGGTCTCGTCGAGACAAACACGCAGATATGCGACACTTAGGGGTCACGTGTCGGGTTTGAGTGTGACACCCATGTCTGAGGGTGAAAAGTCCGTCATGTGCGGTACGCTCAACATGAAGGTAAGTCCGTCATTTTTCCATCAAAGTCCGTCATGTCAGGTACCGTTGTGTAGGTCTCGTCGAGACAAACACGCAGATATGCGACACTTAGGGGTCACGTGTCGGGTTTGAGTGTGACACCCATGTCTGAGGGTGAAAAGTCCGTCATGTGCGGTACGCTCAACATGAAGGTAAGTCCGTCATTTTTCCATCAAAGTCCGTCATGTCAGGTACCGTTGTGTAGGTCTCGTCGAGACAAACACGCAGATATGCGACACTTAGGGGTCACGTGTCGGGTTTGAGTGTGACACCCATGTCTGAGGGTGAAAAGTCCGTCATGTGCGGTACGCTCAACATGAAGGTAAGTCCGTCATTTTTCCATCAAAGTCCGTCATGTCAGGTACCGTTGTGTAGGTCTCGTCGAGACAAACACGCAGATATGCGACACTTAGGGGTCACGTGTCGGGTTTGAGTGTGACACCCATGTCTGAGGGTGAAAAGTCCGTCATGTGCGGTACGCTCAACATGAAGGTAAGTCCGTCATTTTTCCATCAAAGTCCGTCATGTCAGGTACCGTTGTGTAGGTCTCGTCGAGACAAACACGCAGATATGCGACACTTAGGGGTCACGTGTCGGGTTTGAGTGTGACACCCATGTCTGAGGGTGAAAAGTCCGTCATGTGCGGTACGCTCAACATGAAGGTAAGTCCGTCATTTTTCCATCAAAGTCCGTCATGTCAGGTACCGTTGTGTAGGTCTCGTCGAGACAAACACGCAGATATGCGACACTTAGGGGTCACGTGTCGGGTTTGAGTGTGACACCCATGTCTGAGGGTGAAAAGTCCGTCATGTGCGGTACGCTCAACATGAAGGTAAGTCCGTCATTTTTCCATCAAAGTCCGTCATGTCAGGTACCGTTGTGTAGGTCTCGTCGAGACAAACACGCAGATATGCGACACTTAGGGGTCACGTGTCGGGTTTGAGTGTGACACCCATGTCTGAGGGTGAAAAGTCCGTCATGTGCGGTACGCTCAACATGAAGGTAAGTCCGTCATTTTTCCATCAAAGTCCGTCATGTCAGGTACCGTTGTGTAGGTCTCGTCGAGACAAACACGCAGATATGCGACACTTAGGGGTCACGTGTCGGGTTTGAGTGTGACACCCATGTCTGAGGGTGAAAAAGTCCGTCATGTGCGGTACGCTCAACATGAAGGTAAGTCCGTCATTTTTCCATCAAAGTCCGTCATGTCAGGTACCGTTGTGTAGGTCTCGTCGAGACAAACACGCAGATATGCGACACTTAGGGGTCACGTGTCGGGTTTGAGTGTGACACCCATGTCTGAGGGTGAAAAGTCCGTCATGTGCGGTACGCTCAACATGAAGGTAAGTCCGTCATTTTTCCATCAAAGTCCGTCATGTCAGGTACCGTTGTGTAGGTCTCGTCGAGACAAACACGCAGATATGCGACACTTAGGGGTCACGTGTCGGGTTTGAGTGTGACACCCATGTCTGAGGGTGAAAAGTCCGTCATGTGCGGTACGCTCAACATGAAGGTAAGTCCGTCATTTTTCCATCAAAGTCCGTCATGTCAGGTACCGTTGTGTAGGTCTCGTCGAGACAAACACGCAGATATGCGACACTTAGGGGTCACGTGTCGGGTTTGAGTGTGACACCCATGTCTGAGGGTGAAAAGTCCGTCATGTGCGGTACGCTCAACATGAAGGTAAGTCCGTCATTTTTCCATCAAAGTCCGTCATGTCAGGTACCGTTGTGTAGGTCTCGTCGAGACAAACACGCAGATATGCGACACTTAGGGGTCACGTGTCGGGTTTGAGTGTGACACCCATGTCTGAGGGTGAAAAGTCCGTCATGTGCGGTACGCTCAACATGAAGGTAAGTCCGTCATTTTTCCATCAAAGTCCGTCATGTCAGGTACCGTTGTGTAGGTCTCGTCGAGACAAACACGCAGATATGCGACACTTAGGGGTCACGTGTCGGGTTTGAGTGTGACACCCATGTCTGAGGGTGAAAAGTCCGTCATGTGCGGTACGCTCAACATGAAGGTAAGTCCGTCATTTTTCCATCAAAGTCCGTCATGTCAGGTACCGTTGTGTAGGTCTCGTCGAGACAAACACGCAGATATGCGACACTTAGGGGTCACGTGTCGGGTTTGAGTGTGACACCCATGTCTGAGGGTGAAAAGTCCGTCATGTGCGGTACGCTCAACATGAAGGTAAGTCCGTCATTTTTCCATCAAAGTCCGTCATGTCAGGTACCGTTGTGTAGGTCTCGTCGAGACAAACACGCAGATATGCGACACTTAGGGGTCACGTGTCGGGTTTGAGTGTGACACCCATGTCTGAGGGTGAAAAGTCCGTCATGTGCGGTACGCTCAACATGAAGGTAAGTCCGTCATTTTTCCATCAAAGTCCGTCATGTCAGGTACCGTTGTGTAGGTCTCGTCGAGACAAACACGCAGATATGCGACACTTAGGGGTCACGTGTCGGGTTTGAGTGTGACACCCATGTCTGAGGGTGAAAAGTCCGTCATGTGCGGTACGCTCAACATGAAGGTAAGTCCGTCATTTTTCCATCAAAGTCCGTCATGTCAGGTACCGTTGTGTAGGTCTCGTCGAGACAAACACGCAGATATGCGACACTTAGGGGTCACGTGTCGGGTTTGAGTGTGACACCCATGTCTGAGGGTGAAAAGTCCGTCATGTGCGGTACGCTCAACATGAAGGTAAGTCCGTCATTTTTCCATCAAAGTCCGTCATGTCAGGTACCGTTGTGTAGGTCTCGTCGAGACAAACACGCAGATATGCGACACTTAGGGGTCACGTGTCGGGTTTGAGTGTGACACCCATGTCTGAGGGTGAAAAGTCCGTCATGTGCGGTACGCTCAACATGAAGGTAAGTCCGTCATTTTTCCATCAAAGTCCGTCATGTCAGGTACCGTTGTGTAGGTCTCGTCGAGACAAACACGCAGATATGCGACACTTAGGGGTCACGTGTCGGGTTTGAGTGTGACACCCATGTCTGAGGGTGAAAAGTCCGTCATGTGCGGTACGCTCAACATGAAGGTAAGTCCGTCATTTTTCCATCAAAGTCCGTCATGTCAGGTACCGTTGTGTAGGTCTCGTCGAGACAAACACGCAGATATGCGACACTTAGGGGTCACGTGTCGGGTTTGAGTGTGACACCCATGTCTGAGGGTGAAAAGTCCGTCATGTGCGGTACGCTCAACATGAAGGTAAGTCCGTCATTTTTCCATCAAAGTCCGTCATGTCAGGTACCGTTGTGTAGGTCTCGTCGAGACAAACACGCAGATATGCGACACTTAGGGGTCACGTGTCGGGTTTGAGTGTGACACCCATGTCTGAGGGTGAAAAGTCCGTCATGTGCGGTACGCTCAACATGAAGGTAAGTCCGTCATTTTTCCATCAAAGTCCGTCATGTCAGGTACCGTTGTGTAGGTCTCGTCGAGACAAACACGCAGATATGCGACACTTAGGGGTCACGTGTCGGGTTTGAGTGTGACACCCATGTCTGAGGGTGAAAAGTCCGTCATGTGCGGTACGCTCAACATGAAGGTAAGTCCGTCATTTTTCCATCAAAGTCCGTCATGTCAGGTACCGTTGTGTAGGTCTCGTCGAGACAAACACGCAGATATGCGACACTTAGGGGTCACGTGTCGGGTTTGAGTGTGACACCCATGTCTGAGGGTGAAAAGTCCGTCATGTGCGGTACGCTCAACATGAAGGTAAGTCCGTCATTTTTTCATCAAAGTCCGTCATGTCAGGTACCGTTGTGTAGGTCTCGTCGAGACAAACACGCAGATATGCGACACTTAGGGGTCACGTGTCGGGTTTGAGTGTGACACCCATGTCTGAGGGTGAAAAGTCCGTCATGTGCGGTACGCTCAACATGAAGGTAAGTCCGTCATTTTTCCATCAAAGTCCGTCATGTCAGGTACCGTTGTGTAGGTCTCGTCGAGACAAACACGCAGATATGCGACACTTAGGGGTCACGTGTCGGGTTTGAGTGTGACACCCATGTCTGAGGGTGAAAAGTCCGTCATGTGCGGTACGCTCAACATGAAGGTAAGTCCGTCATTTTTCCATCAAAGTCCGTCATGTCAGGTACCGTTGTGTAGGTCTCGTCGAGACAAACACGCAGATATGCGACACTTAGGGGTCACGTGTCGGGTTTGAGTGTGACACCCATGTCTGAGGGTGAAAAGTCCGTCATGTGCGGTACGCTCAACATGAAGGTAAGTCCGTCATTTTTCCATCAAAGTCCGTCATGTCAGGTACCGTTGTGTAGGTCTCGTCGAGACAAACACGCAGATATGCGACACTTAGGGGTCACGTGTCGGGTTTGAGTGTGACACCCATGTCTGAGGGTGAAAAGTCCGTCATGTGCGGTACGCTCAACATGAAGGTAAGTCCGTCATTTTTCCATCAAAGTCCGTCATGTCAGGTACCGTTGTGTAGGTCTCGTCGAGACAAACACGCAGATATGCGACACTTAGGGGTCACGTGTCGGGTTTGAGTGTGACACCCATGTCTGAGGGTGAAAAGTCCGTCATGTGCGGTACGCTCAACATGAAGGTAAGTCCGTCATTTTTCCATCAAAGTCCGTCATGTCAGGTACCGTTGTGTAGGTCTCGTCGAGACAAACACGCAGATATGCGACACTTAGGGGTCACGTGTCGGGTTTGAGTGTGACACCCATGTCTGAGGGTGAAAAGTCCGTCATGTGCGGTACGCTCAACATGAAGGTAAGTCCGTCATTTTTCCATCAAAGTCCGTCATGTCAGGTACCGTTGTGTAGGTCTCGTCGAGACAAACACGCAGATATGCGACACTTAGGGGTCACGTGTCGGGTTTGAGTGTGACACCCATGTCTGAGGGTGAAAAGTCCGTCATGTGCGGTACGCTCAACATGAAGGTAAGTCCGTCATTTTTCCATCAAAGTCCGTCATGTCAGGTACCGTTGTGTAGGTCTCGTCGAGACAAACACGCAGATATGCGACACTTAGGGGTCACGTGTCGGGTTTGAGTGTGACACCCATGTCTGAGGGTGAAAAGTCCGTCATGTGCGGTACGCTCAACATGAAGGTAAGTCCGTCATTTTTCCATCAAAGTCCGTCATGTCAGGTACCGTTGTGTAGGTCTCGTCGAGACAAACACGCAGATATGCGACACTTAGGGGTCACGTGTCGGGTTTGAGTGTGACACCCATGTCTGAGGGTGAAAAGTCCGTCATGTGCGGTACGCTCAACATGAAGGTAAGTCCGTCATTTTTCCATCAAAGTCCGTCATGTCAGGTACCGTTGTGTAGGTCTCGTCGAGACAAACACGCAGATATGCGACACTTAGGGGTCACGTGTCGGGTTTGAGTGTGACACCCATGTCTGAGGGTGAAAAGTCCGTCATGTGCGGTACGCTCAACATGAAGGTAAGTCCGTCATTTTTCCATCAAAGTCCGTCATGTCAGGTACCGTTGTGTAGGTCTCGTCGAGACAAACACGCAGATATGCGACACTTAGGGGTCACGTGTCGGGTTTGAGTGTGACACCCATGTCTGAGGGTGAAAAGTCCGTCATGTGCGGTACGCTCAACATGAAGGTAAGTCCGTCATTTTTTCCATCAAAGTCCGTCATGTCAGGTACCGTTGTGTAGGTCTCGTCGAGACAAACACGCAGATATGCGACACTTAGGGGTCACGTGTCGGGTTTGAGTGTGACACCCATGTCTGAGGGTGAAAAGTCCGTCATGTGCGGTACGCTCAACATGAAGGTAAGTCCGTCATTTTTCCATCAAAGTCCGTCATGTCAGGTACCGTTGTGTAGGTCTCGTCGAGACAAACACGCAGATATGCGACACTTAGGGGTCACGTGTCGGGTTTGAGTGTGACACCCATGTCTGAGGGTGAAAAGTCCGTCATGTGCGGTACGCTCAACATGAAGGTAAGTCCGTCATTTTTTCCATCAAAGTCCGTCATGTCAGGTACCGTTGTGTAGGTCTCGTCGAGACAAACACGCAGATATGCGACACTTAGGGGTCACGTGTCGGGTTTGAGTGTGACACCCATGTCTGAGGGTGAAAAGTCCGTCATGTGCGGTACGCTCAACATGAAGGTAAGTCCGTCATTTTTCCATCAAAGTCCGTCATGTCAGGTACCGTTGTGTAGGTCTCGTCGAGACAAACACGCAGATATGCGACACTTAGGGGTCACGTGTCGGGTTTGAGTGTGACACCCATGTCTGAGGGTGAAAAGTCCGTCATGTGCGGTACGCTCAACATGAAGGTAAGTCCGTCATTTTTCCATCAAAGTCCGTCATGTCAGGTACCGTTGTGTAGGTCTCGTCGAGACAAACACGCAGATATGCGACACTTAGGGGTCACGTGTCGGGTTTGAGTGTGACACCCATGTCTGAGGGTGAAAAGTCCGTCATGTGCGGTACGCTCAACATGAAGGTAAGTCCGTCATTTTTCCATCAAAGTCCGTCATGTCAGGTACCGTTGTGTAGGTCTCGTCGAGACAAACACGCAGATATGCGACACTTAGGGGTCACGTGTCGGGTTTGAGTGTGACACCCATGTCTGAGGGTGAAAAGTCCGTCATGTGCGGTACGCTCAACATGAAGGTAAGTCCGTCATTTTTCCATCAAAGTCCGTCATGTCAGGTACCGTTGTGTAGGTCTCGTCGAGACAAACACGCAGATATGCGACACTTAGGGGTCACGTGTCGGGTTTGAGTGTGACACCCATGTCTGAGGGTGAAAAGTCCGTCATGTGCGGTACGCTCAACATGAAGGTAAGTCCGTCATTTTTCCATCAAAGTCCGTCATGTCAGGTACCGTTGTGTAGGTCTCGTCGAGACAAACACGCAGATATGCGACACTTAGGGGTCACGTGTCGGGTTTGAGTGTGACACCCATGTCTGAGGGTGAAAAGTCCGTCATGTGCGGTACGCTCAACATGAAGGTAAGTCCGTCATTTTTCCATCAAAGTCCGTCATGTCAGGTACCGTTGTGTAGGTCTCGTCGAGACAAACACGCAGATATGCGACACTTAGGGGTCACGTGTCGGGTTTGAGTGTGACACCCATGTCTGAGGGTGAAAAGTCCGTCATGTGCGGTACGCTCAACATGAAGGTAAGTCCGTCATTTTTCCATCAAAGTCCGTCATGTCAGGTACCGTTGTGTAGGTCTCGTCGAGACAAACACGCAGATATGCGACACTTAGGGGTCACGTGTCGGGTTTGAGTGTGACACCCATGTCTGAGGGTGAAAAGTCCGTCATGTGCGGTACGCTCAACATGAAGGTAAGTCCGTCATTTTTCCATCAAAGTCCGTCATGTCAGGTACCGTTGTGTAGGTCTCGTCGAGACAAACACGCAGATATGCGACACTTAGGGGTCACGTGTCGGGTTTGAGTGTGACACCCATGTCTGAGGGTGAAAAGTCCGTCATGTGCGGTACGCTCAACATGAAGGTAAGTCCGTCATTTTTCCATCAAAGTCCGTCATGTCAGGTACCGTTGTGTAGGTCTCGTCGAGACAAACACGCAGATATGCGACACTTAGGGGTCACGTGTCGGGTTTGAGTGTGACACCCATGTCTGAGGGTGAAAAGTCCGTCATGTGCGGTACGCTCAACATGAAGGTAAGTCCGTCATTTTTCCATCAAAGTCCGTCATGTCAGGTACCGTTGTGTAGGTCTCGTCGAGACAAACACGCAGATATGCGACACTTAGGGGTCACGTGTCGGGTTTGAGTGTGACACCCATGTCTGAGGGTGAAAAGTCCGTCATGTGCGGTACGCTCAACATGAAGGTAAGTCCGTCATTTTTCCATCAAAGTCCGTCATGTCAGGTACCGTTGTGTAGGTCTCGTCGAGACAAACACGCAGATATGCGACACTTAGGGGTCACGTGTCGGGTTTGAGTGTGACACCCATGTCTGAGGGTGAAAAGTCCGTCATGTGCGGTACGCTCAACATGAAGGTAAGTCCGTCATTTTTCCATCAAAGTCCGTCATGTCAGGTACCGTTGTGTAGGTCTCGTCGAGACAAACACGCAGATATGCGACACTTAGGGGTCACGTGTCGGGTTTGAGTGTGACACCCATGTCTGAGGGTGAAAAGTCCGTCATGTGCGGTACGCTCAACATGAAGGTAAGTCCGTCATTTTTCCATCAAAGTCCGTCATGTCAGGTACCGTTGTGTAGGTCTCGTCGAGACAAACACGCAGATATGCGACACTTAGGGGTCACGTGTCGGGTTTGAGTGTGACACCCATGTCTGAGGGTGAAAAGTCCGTCATGTGCGGTACGCTCAACATGAAGGTAAGTCCGTCATTTTTCCATCAAAGTCCGTCATGTCAGGTACCGTTGTGTAGGTCTCGTCGAGACAAACACGCAGATATGCGACACTTAGGGGTCACGTGTCGGGTTTGAGTGTGACACCCATGTCTGAGGGTGAAAAGTCCGTCATGTGCGGTACGCTCAACATGAAGGTAAGTCCGTCATTTTTTCCATCAAAGTCCGTCATGTCAGGTACCGTTGTGTAGGTCTCGTCGAGACAAACACGCAGATATGCGACACTTAGGGGTCACGTGTCGGGTTTGAGTGTGACACCCATGTCTGAGGGTGAAAAGTCCGTCATGTGCGGTACGCTCAACATGAAGGTAAGTCCGTCATTTTTCCATCAAAGTCCGTCATGTCAGGTACCGTTGTGTAGGTCTCGTCGAGACAAACACGCAGATATGCGACACTTAGGGGTCACGTGTCGGGTTTGAGTGTGACACCCATGTCTGAGGGTGAAAAGTCCGTCATGTGCGGTACGCTCAACATGAAGGTAAGTCCGTCATTTTTTCATCAAAGTCCGTCATGTCAGGTACCGTTGTGTAGGTCTCGTCGAGACAAACACGCAGATATGCGACACTTAGGGGTCACGTGTCGGGTTTGAGTGTGACACCCATGTCTGAGGGTGAAAAGTCCGTCATGTGCGGTACGCTCAACATGAAGGTAAGTCCGTCATTTTTCCATCAAAGTCCGTCATGTCAGGTACCGTTGTGTAGGTCTCGTCGAGACAAACACGCAGATATGCGACACTTAGGGGTCACGTGTCGGGTTTGAGTGTGACACCCATGTCTGAGGGTGAAAAGTCCGTCATGTGCGGTACGCTCAACATGAAGGTAAGTCCGTCATTTTTCCATCAAAGTCCGTCATGTCAGGTACCGTTGTGTAGGTCTCGTCGAGACAAACACGCAGATATGCGACACTTAGGGGTCACGTGTCGGGTTTGAGTGTGACACCCATGTCTGAGGGTGAAAAGTCCGTCATGTGCGGTACGCTCAACATGAAGGTAAGTCCGTCATTTTTCCATCAAAGTCCGTCATGTCAGGTACCGTTGTGTAGGTCTCGTCGAGACAAACACGCAGATATGCGACACTTAGGGGTCACGTGTCGGGTTTGAGTGTGACACCCATGTCTGAGGGTGAAAAGTCCGTCATGTGCGGTACGCTCAACATGAAGGTAAGTCCGTCATTTTTCCATCAAAGTCCGTCATGTCAGGTACCGTTGTGTAGGTCTCGTCGAGACAAACACGCAGATATGCGACACTTAGGGGTCACGTGTCGGGTTTGAGTGTGACACCCATGTCTGAGGGTGAAAAGTCCGTCATGTGCGGTACGCTCAACATGAAGGTAAGTCCGTCATTTTTTCATCAAAGTCCGTCATGTCAGGTACCGTTGTGTAGGTCTCGTCGAGACAAACACGCAGATATGCGACACTTAGGGGTCACGTGTCGGGTTTGAGTGTGACACCCATGTCTGAGGGTGAAAAGTCCGTCATGTGCGGTACGCTCAACATGAAGGTAAGTCCGTCATTTTTCCATCAAAGTCCGTCATGTCAGGTACCGTTGTGTAGGTCTCGTCGAGACAAACACGCAGATATGCGACACTTAGGGGTCACGTGTCGGGTTTGAGTGTGACACCCATGTCTGAGGGTGAAAAGTCCGTCATGTGCGGTACGCTCAACATGAAGGTAAGTCCGTCATTTTTCCATCAAAGTCCGTCATGTCAGGTACCGTTGTGTAGGTCTCGTCGAGACAAACACGCAGATATGCGACACTTAGGGGTCACGTGTCGGGTTTGAGTGTGACACCCATGTCTGAGGGTGAAAAGTCCGTCATGTGCGGTACGCTCAACATGAAGGTAAGTCCGTCATTTTTCCATCAAAGTCCGTCATGTCAGGTACCGTTGTGTAGGTCTCGTCGAGACAAACACGCAGATATGCGACACTTAGGGGTCACGTGTCGGGTTTGAGTGTGACACCCATGTCTGAGGGTGAAAAGTCCGTCATGTGCGGTACGCTCAACATGAAGGTAAGTCCGTCATTTTTCCATCAAAGTCCGTCATGTCAGGTACCGTTGTGTAGGTCTCGTCGAGACAAACACGCAGATATGCGACACTTAGGGGTCACGTGTCGGGTTTGAGTGTGACACCCATGTCTGAGGGTGAAAAGTCCGTCATGTGCGGTACGCTCAACATGAAGGTAAGTCCGTCATTTTTCCATCAAAGTCCGTCATGTCAGGTACCGTTGTGTAGGTCTCGTCGAGACAAACACGCAGATATGCGACACTTAGGGGTCACGTGTCGGGTTTGAGTGTGACACCCATGTCTGAGGGTGAAAAGTCCGTCATGTGCGGTACGCTCAACATGAAGGTAAGTCCGTCATTTTTCCATCAAAGTCCGTCATGTCAGGTACCGTTGTGTAGGTCTCGTCGAGACAAACACGCAGATATGCGACACTTAGGGGTCACGTGTCGGGTTTGAGTGTGACACCCATGTCTGAGGGTGAAAAGTCCGTCATGTGCGGTACGCTCAACATGAAGGTAAGTCCGTCATTTTTCCATCAAAGTCCGTCATGTCAGGTACCGTTGTGTAGGTCTCGTCGAGACAAACACGCAGATATGCGACACTTAGGGGTCACGTGTCGGGTTTGAGTGTGACACCCATGTCTGAGGGTGAAAAGTCCGTCATGTGCGGTACGCTCAACATGAAGGTAAGTCCGTCATTTTTCCATCAAAGTCCGTCATGTCAGGTACCGTTGTGTAGGTCTCGTCGAGACAAACACGCAGATATGCGACACTTAGGGGTCACGTGTCGGGTTTGAGTGTGACACCCATGTCTGAGGGTGAAAAGTCCGTCATGTGCGGTACGCTCAACATGAAGGTAAGTCCGTCATTTTTCCATCAAAGTCCGTCATGTCAGGTACCGTTGTGTAGGTCTCGTCGAGACAAACACGCAGATATGCGACACTTAGGGGTCACGTGTCGGGTTTGAGTGTGACACCCATGTCTGAGGGTGAAAAGTCCGTCATGTGCGGTACGCTCAACATGAAGGTAAGTCCGTCATTTTTCCATCAAAGTCCGTCATGTCAGGTACCGTTGTGTAGGTCTCGTCGAGACAAACACGCAGATATGCGACACTTAGGGGTCACGTGTCGGGTTTGAGTGTGACACCCATGTCTGAGGGTGAAAAGTCCGTCATGTGCGGTACGCTCAACATGAAGGTAAGTCCGTCATTTTTCCATCAAAGTCCGTTTCTTATGTAGTTTCAAGTTT